>ML374031.1:760-29186 GCA_005239525.1 Nicotiana knightiana | reverse complement strand
CCCCCCCCCCCCCCCCCGATTTTTATACTATAGAAATGTAGTAAAACTAGATTTTCTTTTTAATTTTTCTTTGAAGTGCTAGCCCGAGGGATAGGTCACTGCATAATTTGGATGTAGTAAAGGAGAGGTCTAGCCACTTTTTACTTTTTAGCCCTGTAATTGAAAAAATAGTCACTGTCATGAAACATCAAATTACAAATGTGAAATTCTAGGACAATATCTCGACATTTTATTTGTGGAGTTTAAAACTCCATGACAATGACAATTTGCATTTATTATTTAAGTCTATTGCTCATGTGGATTGGGTTGGACTGGATTAAGCCAACCCATTTTGCTAGCTTTACCTAGCCCATACACCTCACATTTTAATAGTACAGCCTCAAAGAGGTCATTATTAAGTCAGGTAGGCATTAGAGTGTAATAAGTGTCAAAATTAAAATATAAATGTGAAAAGTACAATGGTTATTACTAGAAATTAGGGCTTTTGCATTTATACTCGCTTTTTGGGTCACGTTTTAACTTATACTCGCTTTGCAAAAAAAATTGCAAGCGTACCCATTTTTCGCATAAACTTCAGACATACGGGTCTGAAGTAGCAAAGACAATCAGACAAACTTCAGCATTCTAGGTTTTTTCAAAAATCTGCTGAAGTTATTGAGATTATTTCTAAAAACTTCAGCACTAAATAAGCTTCAGCACTAAATAAGCTGAAGGTTTGTCCTGGATTCATTAGTTTTGTCGTAAAGCTTTTTCAAAAACTTCAGCAGAAGATGTTGAAGTTATTTAGTTCATTTGTAAAAACTTCAGCACTAAATAAGTTGAAGTTTTGTCCTGGATTAATTAGTTTTGTCATAAAGCTTTTTCAAAAACTTCAGCATCAAGCTTTTTCAAAAACTTCAGCAGAAGATGCTGAAGTCGTTTAGTTAATTTGTAAAAACTTCAGCACTAAATAAGCTTATGTTTTGCACAGGTATCAGGAAGGTGGCGCCTGAAGTTGTAAAAGTTAGGATATAGGTTAAATAATTTTAAAAATATGGGTATAGGTTAAATGGGGGCGACCAAATAGGGCGCCCCGTGCACTTTCTACTTAGAAATTTAACGGGGTCTTTACACAAATAACTGGTCATATTCATTATTTACTTTTTCTAGCCATATACATTAACTATACACATATAATACATAAATATACATATATCATACGTCTTCCACCGACTATTTTTAATTTAAGTAGTTGAATGAACGGCTCTTTGAATTAATTCTTCAATTTTTTTTAACATGCTGAAAAGATACCGTACAAAATTCCTTTAATCCTCCAAATAATTTGTACCGTATAAAGTGAGATAGAGGGAATAATAATTTATGAAAGTTCCATTCTTTAAAAAAAAAAATTGTTATTACTGAAATCTTAGTATGTTCTGCGTCATGGTATACCCAATAAGAGAGAACTAATTAAACTCTTCGTATTAATGAAACTTGTCTTGTGTTACCATTGCACCTTCAAGAATTAAACTCATTTGCTGTCTTGTTGACTTAGTTACTACCATTAGTATTCAAAACTAAAATTTCTGTAAATATTATATCTAAACAGTAGTTTTAGAAGTATAAATAAGGGGAAAATTCAAAAATAGCTAGATTTATAAGTGGTCAATTTAAAATAGTTACATTTTCAAAAGTAATCGAAATTAAGCTACTTTTCATGTAAAGATAATTTTGAACGAAAATACTATTCAAAATTCAGAAAATACTCCAGCATAATATAATGGAATTCCAATATAATATACTGGATTTCCATCATAATATACGAGAAGTTCATACACAAGTGCTCCAATCTCCAGTATATTATGCTGGAACTTTCCGCGTGTTGGAGTTCCACCATAATATATTGGAAGTTCATAGGTGCATCGATCTCCAGTATGTTGGAGTTCCATGCTAATTTTACTATAATTGACGCTAAGACCAGTATGTCGATTCGTTAAATTTAAATCTTGATTTGTATACCTATAAATTTTTAAATAAGTATTAATTCATAATCTAATAAAACTTATAACTAGTTATTACATATTTGATTCACTACTAGTATACAGAATATATTGCTAATATTCATAATTGAAATCCTTCATGAAAATACGAGTAGCATGCATATTTTCAACCAAACAAATGAAAAAGAAAGAAAAAAACATAGATGTGGATAATGTTTGCAATCAAATGAAGATTCTTGGATTCGGATTTCAAATTCTAAGAAACTCAGTGTGTTTCTGTTAGGCCCGTGGAAACCATTCCCATTATTGCCTTGGTTTGGTAATAGCAAAATCTTGAGAAAGAGAGTAAGGTACCATATTTCAAAATAAATTAAGTCTTATATAAATTTAAACATAGTGTTATTACTTCTCATTATAATTCTTGTACTCTAAATTTTGTATCATACTCCCTCCGTTCATAACAGTGGTATTGACGCACACTCTCGCTTTCTGTTGATAGTAGACTTATATGACTAACCGTTATTTTCTTTCGTTGTTGATTACCTTACTGTCTTGTTGTTTTTATTCTGCTTTTATATGACTGTTTCGTACTGTCTCTTTCTGTCTATATTTTCATTATTGTGGCGTTTATGTTTTCCTGACCCGAGGGTCTATGGAAACAACCTCTCTATTCTCACAAGATAGGAGGTAAGGTTTGCGTACATACTACTCTCCCCAGACCACACGGTGCAGGATAATACTGGGTATGTTGTTGTTGTTGTACTCTCCTCATTCCAATTTATGTGAACCTGTTTGATTGGGTATGAAATCTAAGAAAAAATGAAATTTTTTGGAATTTGTGGTCCTAAACAAATCAAAAGAGGGCCCAAAATATCCATATAGTTATAAAAGCTTCTCATTAAGGGTAGATATAAAAATTTAAGCTAAATTATTTTCAAATTTAGAAAGGGATAGCTTTTTTTTGGAACAGACAAAAAAAAAAATTCACATAAACTGAAACGGAGAAAGTATATTCTAACCCCTTGAAGAGCGTGCCATTATGAGCTACAATACGATTAATAAGATCCCCATTTTTAATTAGAGATATGTATGTTCGAGCTTAAAAATAAAGAATTTCAAATAGGAGTTATTGAATAACTTTATATTATTTGATACGAATTTAAATTAGCCGGATCGATAGGAATACTACAATATTGGTGTGTGTCAATAGCCAAATGGAGAGTGTTTTAGGGAAAAAGCAAAGTGAAGAGAGTGTGTGTGCGTGCTTTATGCATGTGTGTGAGTGGTATGTGTCAGAAGCTGTCGTAAATAGCAGTCGTCAACATTCCTCTTTTTTCTCTCTCTCTTACTTTCCTCTTTTCTCTCACTCTTTTAGGGATTCGCTCGCAACCATAAAACCCTCAGCCACCCAAAAATGGCCTAATTTCTCCGGCGAAATTGCTGCCGCCCACACTTCATTTCTCACCGCCGGTACTGTAAGCTCTCGCACTTTTAATTTCTCTTTCTTTTTCAGTCACTTTCTCTCTTAAGTATCTTCAGATCAAGTCTTTGCTTGTCAATAAATTGCTTTTTTTAGCTGTAAATTACAATAAATTTGGAAAATTTACTGCTTTATGTGCTCATTTGAGCTCCGCGATCTTGTAATTAGCTTTGTTACTCGTTTCATTTTGGACATTCTTTCTTTTGCTGCGATCTGGATATTATTGTTTGGCCTTTGGTGAAATTTGAGTGCAATATTTCGCTGGTATATTGCGACCGGCTCTCTTTTGCTCTGCTTAGTGTAGTAATTGAACGTGTGCTTCATGTTAATTTCTGTGCTTTTTTTTTTTCTTATTATTTATTATCCTCTTTTTTTTTTTCTTTTTTTTTTTTTTGCATCGTTAAAAGTTGGAGTTTTTTTAAAAAAAAAAAACTTTTTCATTATTGTGTCCATTATTTGCGGAGAATCTTTCTACTCTTTGAAGACTTTTATGTTAGTATGGATAACTAGGAGGTTTTTGCTCTCCCAGTCGCATTAATGGACACAATAATGAAAAAGATTCTCCAACTTTTAACGATGCAAAAAAATAAAAAAGACAAAAAAAAAGAGGATAATAAAATAATAAGAAAAAAAAGAACAGAAATTAACATGATTTATGTCTATTGAAATGTTTGTGGCATGTTTTAGACTAAAAGTTCCAAAGATCTTCCTTCTTAAACTCCATGGTCAATCAAACACCGCCACATAAAATGAGATGGAAGAAGTATTTTCTATAAATACAAGTTATTTATCAGTGCTAAAATGGTATTGGGCTGAATAGAACGGAATGGACCATTTTGAACCATTTTGAATTGAACCATTTGTTTGTTTCTTTTTTTAGCTGTAATAAATTGAACCATTTGTTTGTTTCTTTATTATTCTTGATCGATAATATGTTACCAGTTAATACAGAGGTATGGGAATATATGTCATCTCTGTCAATAAAATGTCTTAGAGTTTATGCTGCAAAGTGTAGAATAAGATTTTTGGAATTCTTTCGGTTCACAAAAGTAGAAGCTTTTTGTTGCTTCGTACATTTTATCTCTTAAACTTTTCGTACTGAAGTTTGATATCATTTTAAGGATTTTCTATCATGGAAGATACACAATCAGTTACGACACTGATGGACTCCACAACCTCGAAGATACAGCAGCTACAGAAAGCATTTGCTGAGTTGGAAAGTCATCGTGCTGTTACGCTAAACCTGAAATGGAAGCAACTTGAAGAGCATTTTCATGGGCTTGAGAAGTCCTTGAAGAGGCGTTTCACTGAACTGGAAGATCAAGAGAAGGAGTTTGAAACAAAAATAGCTCAATCTAGAAAGATTTTGGAGAAGCGTCAAGCAGCTGTTATTTCTAAGGAGCAAGCTTCACTTGAGAGCCTCCAAGAGAAAAGAGATGCAGCAGTTTCTGCCATTACTATTGCTCTGGAGAAGCATAGGAAGCCATATTCTGTGGAACCTTCTTGTGAGGTGCAAGGTGGGCCGTCTATGTTTGAAGCAAAGCCCCTTGATTTCATACCACTTGAGAATAATAATACAGAGGATCATATCAAGCCTTTTAAGAATGATGTTGGGGAAGTCAAGTTTTATCCAGAGTTAGTGAAGTTATGCCAAGATATGGACTCAGAAGGCCTTCACAAATTTATATCAGACAATCGCAAGAACCTGGCTGCTGTAAGGGAGGAAATTCCACCTGCTTTAAGAGCTGCTGTTGATCCTGCCTTTTTGGTTCTGGACTCACTCAAGGGTTTCTACCCGTCTGAAGTGTCAATTTCAGATGCTAAAAAAGATGCAAATCTTTTAGGTCTTCGCCGAACTTGTATTATGCTGATGGAATGCCTTAGCATTTTATTAAAGACCCTGGAAGTAGATTCTATTTCAAGTTTAATATCAGGAAGCGCAAAGGAACGTGCAAAAGCGATTGCTAATGAATGGAAACCAAAGCTAGATGAGCTTGATGCTGATGCCAGTAATGGGAATTCCTTGGAAGCTCATGCATTCTTACAGCTTTTAGCTACCTTTGACATTAACTCCAACTTTAACCAGGAGGACCTGTACAAGCTGATACCCATGGTTTCTCGTCGTCGCCAAACAGCTGATCTCTGTCGTTCCCTTGGACTGTCTGAGAGAATGCCAGGTTGGTTCTCAAAAATACTTGAGTCAATGGCTCGAGCATTTTGTATTCTTATGCTTTCACCTCTTCTTTTTGTTCCATTTTATTTTTCTTCTCTCCCCTTTCTATTTCTTTGACTGGTCAAAGGGTATCCTTATTCGGTAAAGTCAAACTCAATGTGTTTCGGTTCTGTCTACACAGTTGAAGATTCTTTGATTGTTAGAGCATTATAGGCCTAACCAAGATTGATTTGGACTCTGGTGAAGCATGCTTACGTGAAGTTTGCCTCTAAATGGAAGATGCCAATAAGCATTAAATCTCCTGTATAGTACTCTGTGTCACTTCATCTTTCTAGCTTCATATGTTACTTCCTCAGTTCTTCTATTCCAATTTTATTCTAGTCTAGTAGATTTTCGTGAGGGTTTCAATTTGACAAAATTCAGATAGAAATTAGGACAAATTATGAAAGATTTTAAAAATTAGTTGATGTACATGTTGCAAACTTATGCATTTTAAAACAACTTTGTTTCTTGTTTGACTCTACGGAAGCAAACTAGGACAATCTCTTTGGTGATAAAGGAAGTCAAGAAACTATCTCGTGATAGGATTGCCTAAGATTTCGTTGAACTCTTTTTCTTGGACATTGAAAAATAGGAACATGATAAGAATTACTAGTGCGGTTCATCTTGTTGTCTAGTAGCTAGGTTGTGTTGTATTCCTCTTTGTATTATACTACTAAATTAATGTAATATTAACCAAAAGGCAAAGGCTTCCTAATTTTGGGGAAATTTGGTATTTACCTGGTGAGAATTTGTTTGTTGATACATTGCGTTATAATCTACTTTTGTTCCTCTTCTATTCTTCTTCCTATAGTGGTTTGGAAAGTCGTGCAATTTCATGTCATGCCCAAGAGATCTGCATGTAACACACACACATGTATGAAACTTTCATAAATACGCGCACACATCTAAAACTGTATCACAGTGCTTGGAGATAATTGCCTATTTTTAGCCTTTTACTACTGTGGAGCAGTATTTCCTATCATCTGCTGGATATGGGTCTAAGAGTTCAGCTCGGCTCATGTGCTTTAGATTCTAACAGATTTGTTACGGTCTCTCTTTTTGTATTTCTACAGGTGTTATCAACGTGTTAGTTAATAATGGAAGGCATATAGATGCTGTTAATCTAGCTTTTGCGTTCGAGCTAACCGACCAGTTTTCACCTGTTTCACTGCTAAAATCCTACTTGAATGAAGCAAGCAAAGCATCTTCACCTGTCAAATCTGGAAACGCATCACCTACTCCACAGGTTTTTACTCTTTACCTTGGTATATTTTGAAATTCACTAATTTTGACTGTATTGCTCGTGTGCAAGAATCCCCTTCTCCTCTTAGTTCCCCTGTGTTGGGGGAACAAATGCTGGTCAGCTGGAGTTATGCACAGCGATGCCCTTCTGCTTACAATTACCTCTCCTTAATGAGAATTTCTTTTCGAAAGCAACTCTTTTTACATACCAACAATGAAAGATCTTCTTTTTTCCAGAATGATGTCAATGAGAAACAGCTGACTGCACTGAAGGCTGTGATTAAATGCATTGAAGAACATAAGCTTGAGGCACAGTACCCTGTGGATCCTCTCCAAAAAAGGGTTCTTCAGCTGGAAAAAGAAAAAGCTGACAAGAAAAGGGCAACTGAAGTTGCCAAACCTCAAACCAAGAGACCTCGCGCCAATTGCGTAGGAAATGGAGCAGCTCGAGTTACTAACGTTGCCACTGACAAGAACTTCTATGCTAGTAGAATGACTGATAGGTATCCTCAGTACATGTATGACCGACCATATGCTTACCCCGTACCAACCGACACCCATGTCCCCTCATTTCTTGGTACTCCCTATGGCCTTCCTCCTGGGCATGGCAACTTCTTTGGAAATGGCTACCACTACCAGGCTACTTACCTGCACTAATCAGTAAACTTTGCTAAAGATCCTTTTAGCTGTTAGTGTTAACCCTTTTGCTTAACTAGTACTGAAGTAGCCTTGTTAACTTCTATTCTGATGTAACAGCTGATACTGTGATCTTTTAATATATGCAGTATGCACTGTCGTTTATGTTATTATCTCTCCCTTTATTTCTTGATATCTGGTTCTTCTCATACGCTGCTTGTTAGATTTACATGTTTGGCCAATCTACAAAATTCAGCTTATTTTGAGAAGTGCTTTTTTCAAAAGTACTTTTGGTGAGAATCAGTTTGTAATCAACTGAATATCCACTTGAAACGGCATAAAACTGCAGCTTCATTGACTGAATGAACTGGTGCCTACCGACTCATCTACAACTCATCGTTGAAAACAGTATGTGCTCCCTCGCAACTGGAAAATGTTGAATTTTTTTTTACACTGGTGCAGATAATTTTCCCTAGCCTAAAAAAAGGAGTCGGTCCAACATGAGCAATGATAGAGTCAACGGGGATACTCGAATAGCTCTGACCGACACCAGAGAAGGTGAGGTCGTCTTTCTTTCCGGCGTGCAAGTCAACATATTAGAATATCAAACTGATGTGGCATTCCCGATCGAAATTATCTTCCAGTTCGGGGGAGATCAAAGAGTTCTTTATCAACCGTCATCTACTTCAGAGATCCCTACGGAAATCTTTTTCAAATACAAAAATTCAGTTTCTTTAGCCCGAAGGCAGCTATCCCAATAGGAAGGGCGGAACAAGGTGAGGGCCCGACAATCATGCCACGACCCTTTACTTAACATAGGCCGATTCACATTGTTTTTATAGGCAAACTTAGCCGTTGGAAGAACTTATCCCCCTTGCTCAATCTCAGAAATTCAATGCGTAATCTCAGCACTTAATGGCTAATTTATTTGAACAGCACTTCTGAGCAGCAATTAATATATGACCAAGCTTTTAAAAACTGCTTCTAAGTGTATTTTTCTCAAAAATGCTTTTCAAAAAAGTAATTTTGGAGAGAAGTTACTTTATTCAGCTTCTCTAAAACTACTTCTGCTTCTGCTCAACACTTTTTTTTTTCATAAAAGTTTGGCCAAACATTTGAACTTTGGAAGAAAAAAATATTTTTTCAAAAAAAGTGTCTTTGGCTTGGAAAAGCTTGACCAAACAGGTAATAAATTTTACAGTGTACTTTAAATCGTTTACGCAATTAGATCACTTAAAAGCTAATTACTTATACCTAATATGGTCTGATAGCTTGAAAAAGAGGACGAATAAAATGCTGCAGGCGGTCAATTTACACAGAGCAAGTAAAAACTTTTCTCTGATGCGGTGGATAGAACTTAATTCTATGGTAAATTTTATTATTTTCCTGTTGTTCTACTATGCGATTTGCCACATGAAAAAAGTCGAGAAGCGAATGGTAAATATATTGGTTCATCATAAATCAGTATAGCCAATTAGCATCCAAAATATGCCCATTCTTACCTCCTAAAGACAACTCCATAAATCTATTTTAGCCAAAATACCATTTCCAATTTAAAAATATTCTAGAGTATAAATTCAATAAGGTTTTTACTTCTATTCTAAACTAGTGTCGAGTTTGAATTATTTTTCGAAATATTATGTACATATATTATGTCCGCCACTGCTAGAGAGGATACCAAATATGGTTCTACAAACCCAATGAGTCAATGACAAGGTCCCATGTACAATCCACGAATTTTGTAAAGAGCCAAAAAATAAATCTCAAAGGTAAGTCATAAAATTAAAAACAATTTTGTAAAGAGCTAAAAAATCATTTGACCCGAATTTCTTCAGTTTCCTCTAGTACTCTCTTATGCATCGTTGTTAGTTCGTATTCTTCAAAATGTCGTCCCATCCGTATCAGATCCTCCAAAAATGTACTATTTTTGAAAGATCTGACATAGATCCAACAAAGTTTTAGAGAGTCCAAGGAATACATGATGCATCTTTTGTTATATTTCTGACCCCTTAATTCAGACCAGAGGATATCTAACAAAACTTGCCAAATGGCCAATCACCTCAAGAGCAGCTTTACTTCTTTAATTCATAAGATTGCCTTGTCAGTCCCAAGGGAAATTCTGATGCACTTTTTAGGACCCGTTTGCCTATAAAAAAAAAACATAATTTTAAATTCCAAATATCATTTTTCAACTAACTTCAAATACTAATACGTTTTCTTCAAAATTGAAATTATATTGTCTGAACGCCTACTGAAAGTCTTCCTTTCAACAGGAAATCTTTAAATCTTGCCTCACCATCAACGCTGTCCGAATTGACAAAGCAAAGACATAAACTATTTTATGTAAGATGTATGATGACAGATTTGCGAGACATTTTCTGTTAGTTAGCCTAGCCCAACTCCTTGTTCTCACAAGTCGGAAATTCAGCGGAGTATGAGCCGCCCCCTCTACCACTTAATTACATATCATGCTTCAGTCCATGACAGTACACAAATAGCCTCAGAGTAGATGGTTTTGAATTTTTCCCCTTGTCTCGTAGCAAGAATTTCAAGTTTAACAAATATTGCCTCTGTTCGCCCCATGGGTATCGCCTTTAACTTTTGACTTTGAAGTTTTGCCCATAACGCAAAGTATAAGGCATGCCAATGTTGTCTGTTATCACTGATAGACCTTTCTTGGAACGTAAAATGGAATATGGATGTTTTATACATAATTCCTTTTATGGGTCCTTCAGCATCATATAATTGGATAACATATATATAGAGAGAGAGAGTCACAGTACTAACAGCTGCCTTTTGCTTATAAAACGTGAAGAGTTGAAAACTTGATCCAGCAACAGCGAGGAAAAAGAGTAAATAATAGAAGGCCAATTATATGTCTAGCGAATAACTTTTCCTGATTCTTGGTTCTATCAGTCTGAACAACGTCCCATCTTACAACGCCATTAATCCATAGCAGACGATCACGGAGCTTTCCGTTTTAGAATAAAGGCCACACTTAGATAGTGTTATATCATGTGTTATATTTCAAACAAATGAACTTGACCTACACTATTAGTCCTCGGGCCAACCAACAAGCCAGAATTTAACAGCAACTGTTTCCGGCTCCAATCCCCTTATAGGAAGGTATGGAGATCGAAGATTAGGGTAGTAGAGTAGTTAATCTAGAGTGTTCACAACAGTAGTATTGGCACACAATCTCACTTTCTGTTGGTAGTAGGTTTTTATGACTAGCCGTTGTTTTCTTTCATTGTTGATCACCTTACTGTCTTCTTGTTGTTGTCTTTATATGGCTTTTTGATATTGTCCCTTCTTGCCATGAATATGGTGCTTATGTTTTCCTGAGCAGAAGGTCTATTGGAAACAAACAGTCTCTCTATCCTCACAAGGTAGGGGTAAGTTCTGCGTACACACTACCCTCCCCAGACCCCACAATGTGGGATATTACTAGGTATGTTGTTGTCTCCGGCTTGATTTCAGTGTCCACTTCACTTTGAACAAGTTATGGAAGGGACAAACAATTTTTATCCAATGCCAATGCAAAGGGTTATGGAGCTGGAGAAGATCAAAACAGATCATTAATCAAGAGGATGCGTTTGCTCTCCTTTCAAGCCAATAACCAGAGGAAATGTTTCAAACTATAAAATAAAACGCATGGAATAGAAAGTTGGCCTACACAAAGACACAGAGCAGTAAAAAAGGAAGGGTTGCTAAAACGTATAAATGAATAATTGTATATAGCAAATGGTTAGCTGAAGGAAACAAAAAGAGGGTCTCTTTTCAATACTCTGCTCTGAAGTCCAAACGGTCTACCATATTAGCAACAGAGAAATGAAAGACAGCGGATCTTATAGATTAAACCACCTTAGGATGAGATTCAGAATACAATTATGATGAGGGATTTGTCAAAAGGTCTTTTAACCACTCCAGAAAAGGAAATTATGGTCTTTTAACCACATCCACAACCCCACAAGAAATGCTTGGGCAGACAAGAAAACAATATAAAAGGAAAAATAAAATAAACGTCCACTAGTTTAATTGCTTATGACATTTACATGCCCACATGCTGCTTTATCACCATTTGTAAATATGACAGAAATGCCTAAATTTGTGGCAAAATACCACCAATAAATTTCAGGTTGGAAATAAGGAGGTTCTTTTGAAGCCCATACTTCAGAAACATAGCAAGGCAAAGCCTAGTGTCAGTGATGCGCTAAATTTGCTATCTTACAAGCAATTTGAAGTAGCAAGCAGGGAGGAAGAAAGTGGTTTATAATTGCTAATGGAACTAAACAATCAACCACCATATCGTTTAAGCCCTTATAGGTAGATCATGTGGACAGCTTGGAAGATGCACAACTCCTTTACCAACTATTCCAAAAGGTCTTGAAATTATAGAAAGATATTTACACAATCAACTTGAATGTACACATATATTCTAGGAGATCAAAGGTTTTTGTCAGTTGGAAAGACTGACATACCCCATACTCCACATGGAAACTGCTCAAGAACTACAAAACATCTATAAAATTTATATGAGAAGCACCTAGCTTTTCACACATCAGTATTCAGCACTTCAAGCTAGGGAGAAATGATAGAGAAAAGAAGAGAAAAGATTCAACTTATTTCACAAGAAAGCATGAAGCAGATTATAAAGACTTTAATGAATTCTAGAATCTCTTTTGGCAAGAGAGGTGGCTTAGCAGCTTTTTAGTTTTTCTTTTTTTGTTTATAATTTTTTTATATAGGTAGTAGCTTAGAAACTTATTATGTAATTAAGCATCAATTCTCTCTTTTGTAATTACGTTATGTTTGATGAATAAAACTTTCTAATTCTTGATTGAAGTATTCAAGGGGTGCCACAGAACTTCAGCTTACTCATTTTACTCATAGTTACCAGTTTACAATTCTTACAAAGGTTCTTACACATTTCCTCTTCTCCTCAAGCATTCAACAACAGCTATGCATCAGTTCCAAACAAGTTTGTGCTAGCCATATGAATCCACACTAATCATGATTCTCCTTTTTAACTCAACTCAAGAAAATATTATACAAAATAAAAATAAAAAAGTACTAGATATTTTCTATTGGCATATAAATCCTGACAAGGTTAAAGGACACCTAGTAAGCATATGACCTAAAATAAAGGTACAAACATGACACATTCTTCCCTCTTTTTAAATAAAGGTGGTGTCCAAGTTAGTTTGCACTCACCTCGACCATTCCACCGGATATTTGTTGTCTCCCACCACCATAGGTACCGAGTAACTCTGCCGACCAAAGCTTAGGCAGGTGAGAAGAAATCATATAGTCTTGAAGCATTCATATTTTAATTTATTCACTCTTTGTTCAAGTCTATAATCCCTAACACCTCCAAAGTCTTCCAGGCCTATTCCACCCAGTATGCAAAATTTCCCCCACAACACTCATTTTACATGCCAATGTAGAAAAAAAGAATATGTTACAGTCACTTTTCAGCAAAAATTTGTTCAACACTCATAACAGAATTTGGGTATATGTGGTAGCTAACACAATGTCCCAGGATATCTCTTTGGTGGTCCCCTAATGTCATATTGGGCCGTACCATCTTGATTCAAGTCTTTAGACAAGCAATTGGTATCCGTTTGAAAGATAGAAAGCAAGATCTAACCCTCATCTTCCATTGATGCCACTTCCTCCTTACCATTTAGCTATTTCCCATTGACACCCACACCCATGTAACCCAAAAACGAAAAAGTAGCTTGAGCTCAATTTTTTTTTTTTGAGAAGGTAACATATTGAGCTCAAGTTTTATCACTTCAATCTTCTCAGATATACCACAGATTTTGTTACAGAGCATTTAGTAAATGAACATTTAAAAGCGGGACCTTGAAGTTTTTGCTCCTCAAATTAAATGTTCTGCTTCAACCTTATTGTTCATCAGCCTGTTGTATAAATTACAATTTCCTGCCCAGAGTTTGCCATTCAGTATAACTTCTTCGCCTAGTTTCTCACCGAAATAACGAGTCTACAGTACCTCCAGTTGATCTGAGTGCATGTACATCCAAGACCCTAGATACATAAATCTAGTTGCGACACGTAATATGCCAAACCAAAAGAAGGCGAGAGATATAGCAGTGATATTGTGATAAGATAGACTTAGTAATAAGAAGAGATTCAAATGCAGATTGGTTTACGAAATAAGAAGCAGATATCAAAAGATAAAGCATAACAATGATCATAACCAAGAAAAACGGAAAGTATGTAAGAACAGTGAGATGGTGAAACTAATGGACTGCTCCTAACAAATTCCGACAGTCAATTAAGGTTACACATCACAATAGTTGTTCACGTGAATTTCTCATGATACATTGGTCTTAAGAATTGTGCAGGTCATGGTCTGAGCCAGCTGGATCACTCGTTGGCTGAGTAGGAGCTCTATATAAGTCATTTGTTGGCTCTGCAACCTACATAAACTGTGACGTTTTCGACACCAGGTTATTTACAAGAGTGCAAAAGAAAACTAAGTCACTTTCTAAAGATCCACTTGTACAAACTCCCTATCTAGACTGTCTCCTCCACCCCTCATTAAGTCTTGACAAATCTAGACTGTCTCCAACCCCCATCAAGTGTTGACACAAGATCGAGTTCTATCCTCCCAAAGATGAAATTTCAATATGCATTTGATCTTGCTCACATAACCCCATCAACAGTCCCCCACAAGATAGTGTTTTGGAACCTCCTGTCCAAATCAAGGATAGATATCCTAGAAAGATAACATAATTGTTGTCTCATAAGGTGTAGGAAATATTCTACTTAGCAAGATAACATCCCAAAAGAATACAATCAGTATGGGAACATCCAGTAGCAGATAATTTGGCATGCTGATTCTCTTGAGTCTTGACCTTATGCAGCAATGGTGTATGAATTTTTTTCTACAATCGAGAAATCCCACGAAGCTAGTGGTACACGGCTCAAAACTTGATAGATAATGGGCTTGCTCCGCTACCTTTCTCCACTTATATACCAGGCTAGGCTTTTCTATTCGAACATGTGACATGCGTCTAACTCACACATCATGTGTTGCACTCTTACCACGAGATCAACGCCTACAGGCTACAATGGTGCAAGAATTTTAATCCAACAAGGCTTTCATATGCGCAATACTTATCAAATAAGTAACTTCAGCAATACATTCTCATAGAGACACAAACTTTAAAATCTTCAAGCATATGGGAAATATAAGCTCATCCATCCAAAGACAGATACTAGAAAAATAACTCTTAACATGAAATGGAGAACCATTCATTTCAAACAAACCAAGTTTGTCAACTTCAGACAATTTTAACATTAATATTACCACTTAGTTAGAATTGAGAACATTCCAGTGGCCAAAACATAACATACAGAATATCAACGAAAACATTTTCAAGTACCAAAAGATCCACGTATTATTATCATTATCTCAAAACACTAAAATTTCATTACTCAAAACCTTACAGAAATTTCCAGTACAACTTTACTTACGGAATATCCCAAGGCTTAGGTTCAGGAATAGCGACAACCATACCTTGAAGCTCGGGCGAAAGCACAACCTGACAACCAAGCCTCGAATGCTTGTTCAAAACCCTAGCCCTAGAATTCCTCTTCAAAACATACTGTTCATCGTACGTAGCCGGCGGAAGCTTCTCCAGCCATTCCTGAGCAATGTGAACCTCACATTCAGCTGAACAAGCGTCAATGTCTTCGAGTCGGTGCGAATCCGGGTCAATTAACCCGTGATTAGTTAGGGCTTTGAGTAGTGTTTGACCCGAAAGCCCGATGATTTCGCGTTTGTGGCCGTCTGGGTCCACGGCGGAGAGCTTGACGATCCGATCAGCGACTTTGGCGGAGGCGGAGCGAGAGGGGGATGATGACGTGGCGGAAGAGCGAGTGATTGAGACTCTAAAGGTGGAGGAAAGAGATGGGTTTCGGACGATTTGGGAGGCGAATCTTTGTAGATTAGCGATCGCCATTTCTGAGGGTTGGGAATTGTTAGGATTGTGAGCTCTCCTGAATCGTACCGGCAGAGGTGGCTAATTCTTTTTCCCTTTTTCGGTTGTTATACATATTTCAACTTTTTATTTATTTACTACTTACCCTAGAGTACATAAATTTTAAAAAACTACATGAATATTCATATGATTGTGTGATGAAATACAAATAATTCTCTTATTAACTCTTGAAAACGATAAATTATAATACGATTTAGAGGAAGAAACACTAAAAGGCCAAACAACAAATAAAATAAATAATAAATTCCTATAAATTAATTCTAATCATTGTTTTGTCGAACATCAAATTCACTTATGAAGAGTAAGAAAGTCAATTAATATTCTGTGTTGAAATTTGTTGCTTCTGTAATTGCATAAATATTTTGTGAGCTAGATAATCACTAGATGCAACTCGGATTCATCCATGCAAGCTCACATCAAGCTCTGCCATGGCTAATGCTCAATGGTGCAGAATGAAGAAGAAGGAAAACGGTTACAGTTACAGAGGAGAGGGTGAGAGAAGAGTGTATCAGTGTATTGTATTATCCAAAGAAAAGAGAAAGATACAATGATATATGTATGAGTAATTTAACCATAGTTAAGTTTACTAACTCTAGTTCTAACAACCTAACTGTAGTTACTACTAACCACTAACTAACTAATTAATCTTCACACTCCCCCTCAAGCTGGAGGGTGCAGAATATTAAGCACTCCAAGCTTGCCTAAAAGAAAGGCATGTTGTGAATGGCCAAGTCCTTTTGTTAACAAGTCAGCTTGTTGATCTTTGGTCCCTATGAAGAGAGGCACGAGCAGACCTTGTTTGATTCTATCACGTACAAAATGACAATCGATCTCTATATGTTTGGTACGTTCGTGGAAGATGAGATTAGCAGCTATTTGTAAAGCTGATTTACTATCACAGTAGATTTGCACTGGTTGTTTGATAGTCACC
This sequence comes from Nicotiana knightiana, assembly GCA_005239525.1. Lineage (NCBI taxonomy): Eukaryota > Viridiplantae > Streptophyta > Magnoliopsida > Solanales > Solanaceae > Nicotiana > Nicotiana knightiana. The sequence continues at coordinate 12,670 of ML374031.1, read as the reverse complement.
CCTAACTCAGCAAACAACCTCAATAACCATACGACCTCTGCTGTCACTGCTGCCAAACTTCTGTATTCTGCCTCTGCAGAGCTTCTCGAAACTGTATGTTGTTTCTTTGATTTCCAGGAGATGAGGGAGTCACCAAATTTGATCAAGTATCCTGTAACAGACCTGCGTGTGTTTGGACAACTAGCCCAGTCAGCATCGCAGAAGCAAGTTAAGCTATCTTCATTAGACTTGCCTAGAAGAATTCCCATCCCTGGCTCGTGCTTGAGATATCTGACAACTCTCATAGCTGCATCCCAATGAGACTTTTTTGGTTCTTGCATGAATTGACTGAGAGTCTGGACTGCGAACACAATGTCTGGCCTAGTGCTGGTGAGATAGATCAGCCTACCAATTAGTCGTTGATACTCAGTTGCATCAGAAAGTATTTCGTCATTCGTAACACCAGTGTGCCTATCAAATTCTGCAGAAGTGAACTTTTGATTGAGATCAATTGGAGTCAGAATAGGTTTGGCACCTCCTAGACCAAGGTCCGAAATCAATTGAAGGCAATACTTTCTTTGGTTCAAAAGTATTCCATCCTTGGACCTTAACACTTCGATTCCCAGAAAGTACTTAAGATCACCAAGATCCTTGACTTTAAATTGTTGATGAAGCACCTCTTTGGTCTCATTAATGAACTGGGTACTGTTTCCAGTTATCAACAAGTCGTCGACATATACTAATACTGCTACAAAGTTTTCACCATTTCTCTTGGTAAATAAGGAGTAGTCGTAAAGGCTCTGAACATATCCTGCAGCTATGAGAGCCTCACTTAGCTTGATATTTCATTGCCTTGAAGCTTGTTTTAGGCCATATAGTGATTTCAATAGCCTGCAAACCTTTGTCTCTCCCTGTTTTCTGAAACCTTGAGGGAGCTCCATGTACACTTCCTCATACAAATCACCTTGTAGGAAAGCATTGTACACATCCATTTGTGAAATGTTCCATCCTCTGGATGCAGCAAGTGCAATAACAGATCTTACAGTAACCATTTTTGCAACTGGTGAGAAGGTTTCATTGTAATCTAAACCTTCCCTTTGACTGTATCCCTTAGCAACCAATCTTGCCTTAAACCTTTCTACTTCTCCACTAGCTTTGTACTTGATCTTATATACCCACTTTGACCCAATGGCCTTCTTTCCTTTTGGCAAATCAACAACATTCCAAGTCTTGTTGTCTTCTAGTGCTTTAATCTCCATTTCCATAGCTTCAATCCACTTTCTGTCCTTTGAAGCCTCGACAAAATTCTTTGGCTCAGTCATTTCAGAAATGTTCGTTAGAAAACTTCTGCATTTATCCTTCAATTTGTCATAAGACAAGTAGTTAGATAATGGATAAGAGGATCCCTGACTTCTTTTTGTGGTTACATAGTCGTGCAACCATAAAGGCTCCTTTGAGGTTCTTTTTGATCTCCTTATCTCATTGCCTTCCAGTTCTACAACTGGTGAAACAATGACATCATTGTGTAATATAGATTGTTGTTGTGCTGGTTCACCAAATCTTGCTTCAGGCATATTTGAGTTGTTGTCTTCTACAATTGCTGATAAATGGTATTCATCCTGTGCATGTCTTTCTATGTTTTCCCTTTCTTCGTCTGTTGACAAGTGCTCCTCAACATGGGCATTTTCTGCAGCTGCTTCATTCGTATTTCTTCTGGCCTCGACTGATGTGTTCATGTCATGAGCTCTTGGCTCAGTCTCAGGTTGATAATCTCTACTGCTGAGAGGTGTTGATGTTGTAAACATCTCCATTGTTGTGTGCTCCCCTACAATTGGAGCTTGAGAGATTGACCTAGCAAATGGAAAGATATGCTCCTTGAACATTACATCTCTGCAGACAAAGAAACAGTTAGTAGATAAATCCATCAGTTTGTATCCCTTCTGTGTTTCTGCATATCCAAGAAGTATGGCTGCTCTTGCTCTGGGGGGAAATTTGTCTTCTTTGCTCATGTTAGTAGCATAGCAAAGACATCAAAACACTCTTAAATGACTCAGGCTAGGTGGCTGCTTATGTAGAACCTCATATGGAGATTTTCCTTTGAGCAAGGCAGTAGGCAATCTGTTTATCACATACACTGCTGTATTAACACATTCACCCCAGAATCGTGTAGGAGTATTAGCTTGAAGTTTCATTGCTCTTGCTATGTCTAGGATATGTCTATGCTTCCTCTCTACCACTCCATTTTGTTGTGGAGTGTATACACAACTGCTTTGATGAATAATCCCATAAGAACTAATCAACTCTGTCATGTGTTTATTAAAGAATTCTGTTCCATTGTCTGTTCTAATCGATTTTACCTTAGATTGAAACTGTGTTTGTAGCATAGGCAGAAATTTTCTAAGCACCACAACAACATCACTCTTCAATTGAAGCAAATGTATCCAAGTATATCTCGTATTATCATCCACAATAGTCAAGAAAAAATGTTTCCTATCATGAGTTGGGTATTTATATGGTCCCCAAACATCCAAATGCAAGAGAGAAAGAGGTTTCTCACTTGTAGTTAAACTTCTGGGAAACACTAATCTACTTTGCTTAGCAAGAGGACATATATGACAGTCATTATTTAATGCTATGTCTACAACTTTATTATGAAGGAAATCTATATTCTTCATAGTGCTCACTGAAGCATGGCCTAATCTTCTGTGCCAAAGTGCTCCATCTTCCTCATCCTTCCTTGTGCTTGTGGATGCAAACGGTCTTATTCCTTTGATGAATTTTTCCAAATCTCCTTTGAATCCTTTCTTCAATATGTACAACCCACCTTTTTCTTTACCAATCCCCCTCACCTTGCCATTGTAAAGGTCCTGGAATAGGCAGAAATCAGGAAAGAAATTCACTGAACACAACAATTGCCTAGTTAGTTTAGAAACTGACAGAAGGTTGAACTTGAACTCAGGTACAAACAGTACATCATCCAATTCCAGTTTATCGAGAATGATTGCTTTACCAATATGTGAAACACTAGCCTTTTCTCCTGTGGGTAAATGAACTTGTTCATTTCTGTATGTATTGACTTTATCTTTGGTTACTAATGCCTTTAACTCACCAGCAATGTGATGTGTTGCTCCAGAATCAATAATCCACTCTGTACCAGGTAAGTTTGCCATTAAGGAGGTAGCCATACCTGCTGTGTTGGCTTGACATCCAGTGTCTTTGTTCAACATGTTCAAAATCTGCCTGTACTGATCTTCAGTGAAGTATGACCCTGCCTTTGGTGCCCCATTATTGCCTTTCTCTTCACCTTCCTGCATTGGTTTATCATTTCCAAACGCTCCAGTAGTTACATTGGCAGCATATGCTTTCCTATTTTTGAACTCATTTGGATATCCAACAAGTTTGTAGCAGTTCTCCTTAGAATGACCTGGCTTATTGCAGTATTCACACTTCATGAATGGCTTCTTCCCTTTATACCTGTTAACTTGCATCATTGTTTGTCCCTTAACTGCTTGCATAGCAATAGGATCTCCCTTATTTCCTGCAGCCGAGCTATAATTCTGACTTTCATCTTCAATTATCAAGGCATAGGCTTGATTCAAAGTTGGCTCTATAGTCTTCATCAGAATCTGTCGTCTTGCTTGGTCATAAGTCTCATTCAGTCCACTTAAAAACTGCATCAACCTTTGCTGTTGAAGGTGCTCGACATATTCCTTCGAATTAGGAATAGGCACCACTGCATCATACTCAGCCCATAACTCCTTGAGCTTTGTGAAGTACACAGATACAGAATCCATTCCCTGTGAAATTGTGGCTATCTCCCTGTGCAATTGGAAAATTCTCACACGATTCACTTTGTCAAATCTCTCTCTCAAATCCTCCCAGACTAAATGTGCGTCAGATGAATATACAATCCCATTAAGCAATTCTTGAGAGACTGTGTTCATGATCCAGGACAAGACAATAGCATTGCATGTCTCCCAATCTTCACGCAATGCTAGCTCGAATGAGTCCTGTTTGCATGTCCCTAGCACAAATCCTAGTTTCCTCTTAGCTTGTAATGCAATTCGCATTGATCGACGCCATAAGCCATAGTTTTCTGATCCTATGAGCTTTACAGGAATCAAAACTGAGCTAGGAGTATATGAAGGATGTACAAACAGAGGATGTGTGTGATCGATGTGAGTCGCCATTGATAGTCACTGATTGAGCTTCGCGATGAAGATGACTGAGAAGTTACTGATTATCGAAAGATTTGCGGATGCTCTGATACCATGTGAGCTCGATAATCACTAGATGCAACTCGGATTCATCCATGCAAGCTCACATCAAGCTCTGCCATGGCTAATGCTCAATGGTGCAGAATGAAGAAGAAGGAAAACGGTTACAGTTACAGAGGAGAGGGTGAGAGAAGAGTGTATCAGTGTATTGTATTATCCAAAGAAAAGAGAAAGATACAATGATATATGTATGAGTAATTTAACCATAGTTAAGTTTACTAACTCTAGTTCTAACAACCTAACTGTAGTTACTGCTAACCACTAACTAACTAATTAATCTTCACATATTTACACATAGATAAATAAAGTGTGAATAGAATTTTGAGTTTTGATTGCAAATTGTAATTTAAACTATAAATAAAAAATAAAATTGCTACAAAATCAAGCTTTATAGCTTACCGTCTGAACTGACTTGAAATTTCTAAATGTTTGAAGTTTCTATATAATTTAAATAATGAAAAAAATATTTAATAACCAAAATTTCAGCTAATTTAAAAGTTATATATAATTCTCAAAACTAAATGATAACATTGTCTAATGTGAAATTTATTTCCAAAGGCAAAAACATCGAGAATATTTTGCATTGTGCTTTTAAAATAACATGCATATAGGTAGCTAGAATGATAGAGATAAATAAAGATGACAAGTAGGTTAAATAAAAATATGTTTTTTTTTACTAATATTATAAAATGACCTTTTTATACTTATCCATCATTACTTCACTAAGAAAAGTTGTAGAAAAAAAAAAAACCTTAAAAGTTGGTTAATCCGAGTGATGCCTATATTTTGGATATTCTAGGACTTTAGCATATAATTGATCATAACATATAGGTTAGACAATTATTAATTTAATTCATGCATTATAATTTTTTGTATTATATATAACTGTTTTATTATAATTCCTATATTATAATCTATGCATTACTAATTCACATATAACTAATTCATATAATTACTTGCTTCTAAACCAAACAGCCCTTAAGAGTTATGACAACTTTAATGATTTTACGAATTCTTTGCTAAATAGTTCATTGAAAGACTTACTGATTTGTTTGCAACATTAAAAAGAAATAATTTGTTTTTTCAAACTCTTAATATTAGTGCATCCCAAATTTTAGTTATTTAAATAAGAATTTTATTTTCAAAAACTTTAAAAGTCATCACATTTAATTATGAATCTTTGTGTTTGAACCATTAATGTTGTTGGCTTTTACGAATCACTTTTTCTCTCTTTCTTTATATCAAAAATATTTATTTTATTATTTCTTTTATAACTTAAGCAAAAAATACAAACTATTCTTTTGTCCGAAAACTACAAACTACTGCTACAAGACCTGTAGTTAGGGGTGTTCATGGTTTGATTTGAATCAATTTTTTCCTAAAAGGAAACTAAACTAAGTAAGTCGTTTTTTCAAATATTGGAACCAAACCAAACCAATTAAGTCGGTTTTTTATCGATTCGATTTTTGTCAATTTTTCAATTTTTTTGGTTATTTATTGGTTTTTTTCTTAAATATAAGATATACACTACCAAACATTTATTTCGGCGACTACATTTTTAACGTAACGCTATCAAATCAATTTCTTTTTAGGAAATCTATTATTTACCAAGATATATTGATGATAATTGAATTAAATAGTGATGAATAATTTAAGTACTCAATTAAAAATCGATTATTTTTAACATGAAATAAATTCTTGTATTTAGCAAAAGAAAACTACCAATCAAAATAGAATATAAAGGCAAAGAATTAGATTATTATAACAACAAAGAACTAGACTAAAAATACAAATGACTAATATGTACCATAAATTTTTAGAAGCTTTATATAAAAATATACATAGATATAGGTGTAATAATAAATTAAAATAGCTACTTTTATAGTCGGTTTGGTTCGATTTTTTTTCGGTTATTTTTTATTAAAACCAAAACCAAACCAAATTCAATCGGTTTTTAAAATTCAAAACCAAAATCAAACTATACCTAAAAAGTATTGATTTTTTAGTCGATTTGGTTCGATTTTCGGTTTGGTTCGATTTTTTGAGTTCTGAACACCCCTAGCTGTAGCTTATAATAAGCATCACTACAAGGAATTATCATGTAAGAAGATCGAAAGTAAAATTCCTTTCTTAATATTAGGAGCTTATGTAGTTAGACTAAATAATGACTTTAATATTCAAAGTTTTAGTTAACTTTAAAGTCTTAAATATTAGGTAAATAATTAAATGACTATTCCTAAATATTAGGAAAATAGTCAAATGACTATTTTGTATAATATCAACTCTATTTTTAAAGGGCAAAAAGACGAACAATATTTCACTAAAACCTTTGTACTTTTAATATAGTATATAGAAGATATAAATATAAATAGATAGATAGATCACATTGGTGTATATCGTGACTATTCTATGGTTAACTGGTAATTTCCATCAATACATGTATTGTTAACTTTGTCCACCAAAAATTAACAAACATAAGGAAATCACCTTTTTTTTTATTTTTAATTTCTAATAAGATTTGAACTATGATCTTTAAGGTTTACATTGATTTCGATTATTTTACTTGTATACTATATCTTCTTAACAATGCAAGTACACGATAAGATAATGGGATTCTTCCACCTTCAATTAGATGTCTCTGCTTCTAGAAAACGAGAAAGCTCTTGTTGGATATCGAATGTATAAAGCAATTGGTGTAAAAATAGAGTTTATATAGTATTTGTAAGCAGATTTTAATTGTGATTTATGGTGTTCTCTGATGGTGAGTTGCTGCGATGTTCCTTTTTTTGCTACTGCTTAGAGTTTCTTTTTCCTTTTCTTTTTAGTTGCAAAATAAATTTGTTTAGACTTATTATTGTTTTATCAAATTGATGAATGTGGTCTTTTTTTTAATGATATTTAGAACTTATATTTTAAATTTTAGCTTATTTGGAGTAGTTTTCGACGTTGAATAAATTGTTAAAATCAAAAGAACAAGTCTATGTTTGATGGCAATCTCAACTTTAGATGCAAATGTTTAAATGCATACAAAAAGTCGGTTGCAATTCAGACGCATGTGTCTTAAGTACATCTTAAGTGTAATTTTTATACTTAAGACGTGTGCGTCTTTAAGTTCATGCTAAAAGTTAGCTGCATACATCTTAAGTGCATCTTAAACGTAATTTTTGCACTTCAGATATGTGTGTCTCAAGTGCAGCCTATATTTTGCATGTACTTAAGATATACGCGTCCGACTTTCCAACTTTGACAATCATGTATGAGATCTCTATTTCTTTTAACATTATTTGATTCTCTTTAAAGTTTCAAGTTAGGTATTTTGTGCTCATCTTGTCTTCTTTCGTATATGTTGGTTGCATTACTTCAGACTAATTTGTCTGAAGTTTGTTTTATGAGATAGAAAATTTCAGAACAATATGTCCGAATAGCACTGTAATCTGGGCCGGGCCTGGGCCAAACCGGCCAAACAGGCCGGGCTAAACGGGTCCGGGCCCTGGCGAGCTTGGGTCAGGTGGGCTCGGTCCAAACGGTCCTAATGGGTGGAATCGGCCTACTGTGGGCTTAAGTTCACATGGGTCCGGTCTAAGTGGGCCGGGCCCACCGGCCTAAACGATTCAGGCTATTTTTTTTTTTTTTTTTTTAATCTAAGGCAATTTCTTGTAAATCTTGTGACATAAATCTTGTAATTCAAATTTAAAACACAAAAATAGTAAAGAGATATTCAAAGTTGCACTAAAAAATCCAAGCGGCTAGTTTTTGATATTATAGCCGTTGGCTATTTTTTTTTAAAAATTATGTAATTATATTATATTATATTATATAAGGCAATTTATTGTAAATTATATTATATAATTATGACTTATGTCTTGTAATTCAAGTTTAAACACAAAAAAAAAAAATGTAAGCAAATATTCAAGAAAATGTCTTATAATTTTTATTAATACGACATTTAAAAAAATAAAAATATCTTTCTTAGTCTTCCTCCCCCCAATGGAATGAGCACAATAAGGTACTAATACCACCATTAAAATAAAAAAAAATTAATCAAGATGTGCCAAAATACAAGTTACATATTAATCTACATATTATTTCTAACAAATTTCATAAATCCTTCAAGGTTCGGAGGAATTTCCGTTGGTGGTGGCAGAAAAGAAGCTTGTTCATCACTGCTTCCGGGCGAAGCAGCATCCTNGTCGGGATTCTCTGTTTCAAGTCCCTGCGACAAATAAACTTGAAGCTCATTTAGTTGTGAACTATCACCAATATTATCACCTTGAGAACCCCTGAACCCCGTCCAAGAACTAAGTGATTTTAGTCCCGCAGATCTTTTAGATGACTGCGAGCTAGACGAGGTAGGAGTTGGAACATTTGGTCTAGCATGATCTAATGCAACTTGATAAGCATTATAAATTGTTTGAGCATTTAATTTAATTGAGACTTTTTCATCTATAAGTGTAGCATATTCCTTAGTTGAAAGTGGTAAAACATTATAAATTTGAGTATACCAATAGTGAGGACCTCCTAGTTTCATGGTAGGATTAACATGGCTGCAACACCATAAAGAGGGGGGATAGGGAAAAAATATTTTTTAAACTTATCTTTCATATCATCAATAGCACATTGGTAAACTATCTCACCCTCTGAAAATTGAGTAGATAATTCTGTAAGTGATGAAATATAAACTAAACAGCTAGAAATAGTAGCATAATATTGCCCAGATAATTCATTTGTAGCAACATGAAAATGTTCTAAAAAATCTAGAAGAATTTTAACATTAGCCGAATCTTGATTTGTAAGGTGCTCATCATCATCATCACCAACTACACGAGCATTATAGGTTGCACTTATTGGGTTTCTATATTCATATGCAACAACTAAACTTTCATACAAGTAATTCCATCTAGTCGGAGAAGGTTTAGGAACCTTTCTTTCTCTAAGGCCAAATTTGTGATGACCCAAAAGGTCATCCTGTGTAAATTTAGCTAAAACTGTGTTCTGAGGCCCCGAAAGCCTCTGTTAATCAGCTCGATGTGCGTGCGCATCCCGGGCGCGTAGCCGGGAAGCCTTTATGTGGAAATGTATTAAACAATTGAATTTATGATAATTAATTGAACAAAGTTGACTTTGGTCAATATTTCTGGTAAACGGACCCAGAATCGTGATTTGACGGTCCCGGAGGGTCTGTAGGAAAATATGGGACCTGGGCGTATGCCCGGAATCGAATTGTGAGGTCCCAAGTCCGAGAAATGAATTTTTAAAGAAAATTGTTTTCTGAAAATAATAATGACTTTTGATAATGAACTTTGATGTGAAACCCGTGTTACCGGGCCCGTATTATGGTTCCGGAGCCTGGAACAGGTTCAATATATATTATATGAGTTATCTGTAAAACTTGGTAAGAAACGGACTTGGTTTGACGTGTTTCGGATCAAAAATGGAAAATTTGATAGTTTATGAAGTTTGAGGAAATTCTATAGATTTTGGAGCTTAATTCGTTGATTTTTATGATATTTTGGTGGTTTTATTACTTGAATAAGTTTGTAGGATGATTTTGAAGTCGTGTGTATATTTGGTTTTGAGCCCCGAGGTCTCGGGTGAGTTTCGGGTAGGTGTCGGAGTGCAAAAAGTAAGAAAAATCCGGTGTAGAGTGAAATTGCTGGTGTCTGATGCATTGCACTATGCGATCGCACAAGTCTCTTCGCGATCGCATAGCTTTAAGTAAGGGGGGTCAGTTTCCTCTATGCGATCACATAGCACTGTCCGTGATCGCATAGGGGTATAGGTAGGTATGGGGGCTGGGGATGAGTACTCAGTGCGGTCGCGTCCTTTCTTGTGCGATCGCGAAGGGGGGGGGGGCATGGTAGAACTGTGTGATCGCAATAGGTATCCCGCGATCGCAGTGCACACAACTCAGGTCTCTATGCAATCGCTTTCATCCTTCCACGATCGCATAAAGTTAATTCACCCAGTTATTTAAAGTTCCAAAAATAGAACACCCATTACGGGATTTTCACATTTTTCACCATCTTCTTCTTCTCCAAACCCCATAGACGATTTTCAAGCTATTCTTCCACCATAACCACTTGGTTAAGTAATCCTAACTCTAATTTCTTTCATTTTCTTTATCAATCACTGAATTCTAGGCCTAAAAACATGAAATTAAAGGGTAGGAATTGGGGTTTTGGGTAGAGTTAGGGCTTTTCCAATTTTCGGAAATTCAACCTCATTTTGGGGTCGGATTTCAAAACAAATTGTATATTCGGGCTCGTGGGGTAATGGGTGATCGAATTTTGGTCTGAACCTCGTGTTTGGACCAAGCGGGCCCGGGATCGAATTTTGGTATTTTTGGAAGAATGATGGGAAATGTATAATTAGACTTTGGGATTGAATTATTGAGTCATTATTAATATTATTGAGTCGATTATGCTTAGATATTATCGTTTTGGAGTTGGATTCAAGAGGGAAAGCAGTGCTAGAGGCTTGATTTTGCATTTTTGGAGCTGAGGTAAGTGTTTGGCCTAACTTTAGTGAGGGAATAGGTGTTGAGTCGTATGTGCTACTTGTGTTATCATGTTCAATGTATATGTGAGGTGACGAGTACCTATGCATTGTTTGTCAAGCATGCCCGCGAGTCTAATTGGTGAATTATCTGTTATTATTCCGATATTTATTGTGCTTTGAAGTGGTTTCCTTTATAAAGTTGTTGAATTGCTGAGAATATCTGCTTAAGTACTTGTGATATGATACTTCAGTCTAGAACTCAATTTATTACGTTATGTACTTGTAAGAGATTGGTTATAGCTGAGTCCCTTGCCGGGCATTGTTATTATTTTGGTTGATGTCTTCCCCTTGCTGGGTGGCTTTGAAGTGGATTTCATATTGTTAAATTCCTTGCCAAGTTGTTAATTGTTTGCTGATTTGGGCGAGGAAGAGTGTAAAGCACGAAGGTGATGCCGTGTATTCATCTCATTCATTTCATACATTGCATAGTGAGGAAGAGAGTAAAAGCACGGAGGGTGATGCGGTGCCACGATTTACATTGCTTTTATCTAGACATTGCATAGTGAGGAAGAGAGTAAAAGCACGAAGGGTGATGCCGTGCCATTATTTATATTGATTTCATTTATTCATTGCATTGTGAGGACATGAGTAAAAGCACGAAGGGTNGACCAAGCGGGCCCGGGGTCGAATTTTGGTATTTTTGGAAGAATGATGGGAAATGTATAATTAGACTTTGGGATTGAATTATTGAGTCATTATTAATATTATTGAGTCGATTATGCTTAGATATTATCGTTTTGGAGTTGGATTCAAGAGGGAAAGCAGTGCTAGAGGCTTGATTTTGCATTTTTGGAGCTGAGGTAAGTGTTTGGCCTAACTTTAGTGAGGGAATAGGTGTTGAGTCGTATGTGCTACTTGTGTTATCATGTTCAATGTATATGTGAGGTGACGAGTACCTATGCATTGTTTGTCAAGCATGCCCGCGAGTCTAATTGGTGAATTATCTGTTATTATTCCGATATTTATTGTGCTTTGAAGTGGTTTCCTTTATAAAGTTGTTGAATTGCTGAGAATATCTGTTTAAGTACTTGTGATATGATACTTCAGTCGAGAACTCAATTCATTACGTTATGTACTTGTAAGAGATTGGTTATAG
>ML374029.1:10057-36710 GCA_005239525.1 Nicotiana knightiana | reverse complement strand
TTAATCAAGCTATACGAAGTATCCGAGAAGTAAGTTCACCAGCGGGGGAGACCATAACCTTAGGTTTTTACTACAATTGTTTATACGTTAGCATAGTTAGTATTAGTAATTTAAATATCATCAGGTGACAGCTGAGTACTATTTTAACAGCGTGCTTGATACGTCAATTCCCTGTGGGATCGACTCTGGGCATAATACCCCAAGATTATATTTGCAACGCCCGCTTAGTCTTCTACAAGACATAGTTGAGTGTGATCAAGTACCCCCTGTTATGAGGTCCAGTGATGAAGAGGATCAAGATGATTTTGCTCTAAGTGAATTTATTAAAGTAAGGAGGCCAATAGTCACTCCTGAGACCCCTCCTAAGTGACCTACCACAAGGTTGCAGAAAAAGGAGGCTCTTGAGTCTGCATTGAAGAAGATTAAAAGGAGTAACAGGAAGAAGAAGAAGAAGAAGAAGAAGAGGTTGGTGAAGGATAGAGAGATTGTCTGTGACAAGAACATTCCAGTTGTGGAAGTGGATGAGGAAGCTCAAGAGGAACCAAGTTCCTTGGTCAAGAAATCTCAGAAAAAGAAACAATCTACTAAGAGTGCTTCAAAGGAGGCTGTTGGAACACGCAGTGAAAAGTTAGTTAAAGGTAGTGGCAAGTTGAAGCAAGTGGTGGTGGAAGAGTCAATGTCTGATGATGATATTCTAGTGAAATCTAGTGGAAAGGATAATTCCAGTTGAAAGCCTGTTAAAAGAAAATTGGAGAATGTGGAGGAACCCGGTTCTGCAAATAAAGAAAGAAGTGGAGGTGTATCTGGTAATGAAAGGTTGAGGTACCAGAAAGTGTTGTGGGGTTGCACATTTGACCCAGAGATATATGAGATGGCTGGTATGAGGAAAGTAATTGAGATGGTTGAATTCAACAGTGGGGCTATCTATTCAAGGTGGATGTGCCCAAATTTTATGAGGATGAGGTCCAAAGTTTCTATGTTGACCTCTTCACTGTTGAATCCGACCATATTTGTGCTCTAGTGAATGGGGTAGACATTTTCATGGACTCTACTGTGTTAGGAGACATTCTTAAGTTCCCTTTTGAAGGTTTATCGTCTGTTAGAGGTGCATGTGGTTCAAACTTTAGGCGTGCCTTAGTTAAGGAGAGAGTTGTCCAGCAGGGGGAACATGTACACAAGAAAGCCTTGCTTCCTGTGTATCAACTGTTATTTGAGTTGGTAAATAAGGTCTTGCTTCCTCTCGCTGAGAGGAGGTCCATCACATCCAGGGCTGATCTGTATCTAATGGAAGCACTGGATGAGTTCCAAACTATCAATCTTCCAGCCATAATGATTGAGCATATGCAAAAGTTGGTAGCATTCAAAGATGGGAACCATGGCCTTCCTTATGGCTTTCTCCTCATGCGTGTCTTCAAATTCTTTAATGTGCCTTTGGGACAGCCCAAGATGGAGACCAAGAAGCATACCTTCTCAAAAACTACTCTAGAGGAATGTGAGTATGTTGAAAAAGTTGGAGGGGTAGGAAGCACTTCGACGATCTCACAGCTTATCAATGCTCAGAACAGTGCTACTAAGGAGATCAGGAAGTTGAAGGAAAGGAATGCCATTTTAGAGACTCAGCTAAGTCAGGCTCTAGAGGCACTAGGGTCCTCCAGTTCATCAAGTGTAGAGGTTGCTCGTCTAACCAAAGAAAATGTTGATCTCAGGCAACAGGTTGAGAACATGAGGGAGAAACTGCTCGCTGAGCAAATGTTCGCAAATGCTCGGATAGATCTCGCTCTCAACACTCTTGCTGACTCTTCCAAGCCCTCTTACTCTAGTGTTCCCTAGGCTAATTCTCCAGTGACCAGTTTCCAGTTTATCTCTTTTGTTTGATGATTTTGTGGTATTTGTTTTTGTTTTTTAGTGGTGTGGATGGAACTCACTTGTACTGCTCCCGTCTTTAACAGTCCAAATATTCCTTTGCTTCAATTTCAAAGGCTTATGTTTGATAAAAATTAATGGAGACTCTCCTCTTTTGCTGTAAATGCTTATGTTTTTCTACTTCTATTTTCTATCATGTTTGTGTGCATACATGTGGCATGAGTTAGCTATCCTAGACTTCTTTATGCTAATTACTTGCTTGTGTATTTTTAAGGATGCCAAAAGGGTGAAGATAAATTGAAGCAGGGGAAACTGATTAAGGGGGAAGCATAAAGTCAGGGAAACTTTTGAAGTTCTTGTTACTTTATCTGGTTTATATTGCTCTGCATGTGGTTGTCAAGTTTTGAGTTTGTAATTATTAAAAAGGGGGAAATTTATGGGTTTACAGTACCTTAGCTTTATGTTTTGATGATATAACAAACTTACTGTCAAAGAACCAGATAAAGAACCTAATGCACACTTGGTACATAACCTAATCAAAGGCCTCAAACTAGTGTGAGCTTTATGACTTCAGAAGATAAGGAATCAACTTGGGGACCTGATCCCTTTGGGTTTCCCTAACAGCAGTATGAAGTCAACTCCTTACAGCTGGAAAGTGACTGCCTGCACTGTACATGCAAATAGTGCAATAGTCACTTCTCATTGGGACGAACCTTGTACCAACCAAGTGATTACATCATTCAAGTGATGTCATCCAAGTTGTATTAACAATAAACATCACAACAAAACATCACTTGAACACTTGTGAATTCATTCAAGCACTCCAAGATCTAATAATCAAGCATTCAATTCACAAGTGCATCGAAGACAAAGTACAACACCACTACGGGCCAGTTCCTACAACAAGTCTCTTGCATGTCCTTAGTTGAATTGTAATTTTGTATTTTTTCTTCATTGTAATTCCTACTTTTCTTATCTAGAAGCATTAATTAGGAAATCTTTGCAAACCATAAACCCTTAGTGTTTGTGTCGTGACTAGAGTAAGTCATGAGTTGAAGTCTTTGTAATAGGTGTATCGCAAAGTGGCTTGTAATAAGTGTATTACAAGTTAGTGAGGGATTAAAAGTTTAATTCCTAGATTTCATAGGTTGTAATCTAAATATTTCTCATAGTGAAGTTGAAATCCTACTAGTGTAGGTCGTGGTTTTTTGATCCCTTGAGCATGGATTTTTTCATGTAAAATCCCTTGTGTTATTTACTTACTGGAATTAGCGTGGTCTGTAGAAACTGTTATAGGAACAGGTCTCTTTACAGTTTGGTGGACTCATACATTTTATCAATTGGTATCATAGCAGGTTCTTTCTAAAAGGTTAACACCTAGAGAGGATCCTCAACATGGTTGCTCCACCAAACTTCGAGGAAGGACAATCAACCTATAGACCCCTAAGATTCAACGGCCCATACTATGGTTGGTGGAAAACTAGAATGCATGACTTCATCATGGAAGAAGATTCTGAGTTGTGGGATGTCATTTGTGATAGCCCTTATGTCCCAACAAAGAAGGCCGGAGACCCTGCTATGACGGTGCCAAAGACCAGGAAAGAATACAATGATGCTGACAGGAAAGCTGTGGAGAAAACTTTCGTGCCAAGAAAATTTTACTGTGTGGCATAGGACCTGATGAATACAACAAGATTGATATGCTCACCACTGAGTATGAGCTCTTTAGAATGAAGGATGATGAATCCATTCAAGATATGCACACTCAATTCACCTCCATCATAAATGAGTTACACTCGCTTGGTTCCAAGGAACAAGCTCGTGAGGAAGATTCTTAGTCAGGTCCTAGGAGAGTAAAGCGAAAGTCATTACTGAAGCAAAGGATTTGCAGTGCTGACTATAGATGAGCTGGTTGGGAATCTGAAAACCTATGAAATGAAGAAGGAGAAGGACAGTGAAAGACGAGAATCAAAGAAGGAAAAGAACATGGCACTCAAAGAAGAAAGAAATGAATCAAGTGAGGAGGACATCGACATGGCATACTTAACCTGAAGGTTTCAAAAAATGGTTCGAAAGAATGGAGGCATACTAATAAGGACATCAGTGATGTTTTATATATACCTAATTTCAAATACAATCTACTTTCAATATATAAATTTTCCAAGGAGTTGCAGTGTTTAGTGTCATTCTTCCCTGACTTCCATATATTTCAGGATCTCTACATTGGTCAGGTGAAGGAGATTGGTAGGAGTTGAGACTCTACATACTGCAGGGAAGCGCACTACAAGGAAGTTCATTACCTACTACAGCTAAGTCTTCAGATAATGTAGTTAATGTAGTCAATAAAAGTTGTGTTACAACTGATAGTGGCAACAATAATAGTGGTGCTAGTGTTTCTGATTCATGTTCCCTATGGCATATGAGATTAGGCCATGCTCCAACTGAGGTGATTAGAAAGAATGAGTTGCTCAGTAAGCTGAAATCTTGAGATCAATCATTTTGTATTGTGTGTCCTTTGGCCAAACAAACAAAATTACCTTTTCAAGTGAGCACTACTATTTCAAAAGTTGCATTTGAATTAATACATTAAGATGTTTGGGGACCCTAATGCATACCAACATATGATGGAAAAAGGTTTTTTGTTACAATTATAGATGATTTTACCAGATACACTTGGATATGTCTAATTGTTTATAAGTCAGACACCATAGTTGTGCTAAGAGACTTTCTGAATAAAGTGAAGAATATATTCTCTAGTTCAGTTAAGACTCTAAGAATAGACAATGGAGGTGACTTCTTTAGCCATGAGGTCAAAACTCTCATGTCTGATTTTGAGATTAATCATCAAAGTGCATGTGTCTACACTCCACAACAGAATGGGATTGCTGAAAGGAGATATAGAATTATCCTAAATATGCCTGGGTCCCTCAGATTTCAGGTTGCAATACCTTTAAGGTTCTGGGGAGAGTGTGCTACCACAGTTGTCTACCTGATCAACAGACTACCCTCAAGAGTCACTGCTGACAGATCTCCATTTGAAATTATGTACTCTCATGCTCCCTCACTATCTCATCTAAAGGTGTTTGGATGCCTATGCTATGATGCTACTCCTAAGATAGTAGACAAGTTTGCTTCTAGAGTTGTGTCTACAGTGTACATGGGATATGCAACTACCCAGAAGGGGTACAAACTGTATGATCTTCACTCTCATAATTTATTGGTAAGCAGGCATGTAGTGTTGCAGGAGGACCTGTTTGAGCATGATATGTCTGAGCAAGTCCCTTCATCATCCGCAGCCTCTCCGGTGGGCCCTCGAAGGTCATCTAGACTAAGTAAGCCTCCCCTATGGTTGCAAGACTATGTAACCAAAGGCTTCAAGCAATATTGCCCATATCCCCTATCCTCATATGTCACATATGAATAGCTCAAGCCAGTACATCTACAATCTCTCTCTGCTTATTCAGCCCTATCAGAGACAAAGACATTCAAAGAAGCCTCTGCTGACCCAAAGTGAATACAAGTTATGCAACTGGAGATAGCTTCTCTAGAAGACAATAATACATGGAGTATTGTTGACCTACCACCTGGTAAGGTGCCAATTGGCTACAAGTGGATTTTAAAAATTAAGTATAGAGCCTCAGGGGAGGTGGGGAGATATAAGACTCGTTTGGTTTCCAAAGGCTACAGTCAAAGAGAAGGTCTTGAATAAAATGAGACCTTCTCCCCAGTAGCCAAAATGGTGACAGTCAGGAATGTGGTAGCACTTGTTGCAGCTAAGCAATGGACTATCTATTTAATAGATGTCCACAATGCTTTTCTTAATGGGGATTTACTATAGGAGGTGTATATGCATATTCCTGAGGGATTTAGCAGCCATGGGGAGTCCTTGAAGGTTTACAAACTTCACAAATCCCTATACGGTCTCAAACAAGCACCTAGACAATTGAACATGAAGCTGACAGAGTCACTGCTACATATGGGGTTCCAACAAAGTCACTTTGATTATTCCTTATTTACAAGAAAAGCAACCAGTGATCTAATAGTGATCTTAGTCTATGCAGATGGGGTTCCAACAAAGTCATTCCTTATTTAAAAGAAAAGCAGCTAGTGATCTAATAGTGATCTTAGTCTATGTTGATGATCTACTCATCACAAGCAACAAACAATCACTACTGAGTCAAACGAAAAAGACCTACAAAGTCAGTTCAAAATGAAGGATCTAGGTGAATTGAAATTCTTCCTAGGCATTGAGTTTTCAAGGTCTAAGGAAGGGATTGTGATGTGTCAAAGGAAGTATGCTCTTGAACTCATCTATGAGCCAGGGCTAGGGGGAGCAAAACCAGCAGGCACCCCACTTGAGGTGAATCAGAAATTAGCTTATGAAGAATATGATAAGTGTATAAGAGGTGATGAGAAGCATGAAGATAAACTACTCAAAGATCCAGGAGGGTATCAAAGACTAGTGGGCAGACTTCTGTACCTAACCATGACAAGACCTGACTTAGCCTTTGTTGCACAAGTGATGAGTCAATATATGCACTGTCCAAAGGAGTCTCATATGGAAGCAGCACTTAGAGTAGTAAGATATCTAAAAGAAGCCTCAGGTTTAGGGTTGTTGATGCCTGCACAGAATACCAACAAGCTGAGTGCTTATTGTGACTCAGACTGGGCAGCATATTTGCAAACCAGAAGGTCTGTAATAGGCTATTTGGTAAAGTTTGGGGATGCACTGATCTCTTGGAACTCAAAGAAACAAGAGACAGTGTCCAGAAGCTCATATGAAGCTGAGTTCACAAGTATGACTTCATATACAGCTGAAATAACTTGGCTTATTGGATTATTCAAAGAGCTTGGAGTGGATGTGGAACTACCTGTGAAGCTTAGGTGTGACAGCAAGGCCTGCAATCCAAATAGCAGCCAATCCAATTTTTCATGAATGAACGAAGCATATAGACATTGACTGTCATTTCGTTAGAGAAAGGATTACACAGGGAATACTGAGAACTGAGCATGTTTCAACCAAAGAACAACTGGCTGATCTACTCACAAAAAGTCTAGGAAAACTTCAACATGATTACTTGCTAAGCAGACTTGGAGTACAGAATTTGCTCAAGCCATTGACTTGAGGGGGAGTGTTGAGAGTACTCAAGTCTATCTACCTCTACTTATCTTAAGTAAAGTTAATGTTATTAGTGATTAAGCAAGTAGTTAGCTAGTGTATGTAATGTGTATAAATAGAACAATAGAAGAAAAAGTAGTTTGTACAGTATATTTTTCAATCAATAACAGAATCTGTTATTCTCTCTGTTCTCAACTGTCTTCTCGAAGCTCCTTGCCCTTCTTCGTCTGGCTCCATCTTCCATAACCATGGAAGTTAACATTTTGGACTAAAATAAAAAAATAAAACGATCACTTATTATAAATTGGAGGAAATAACGCACTATAATAACTTGATGAGATAGAAAGAACTTTATATATATATATATATATATACTCGTCAGTATTACTGAAACATACAGTTGCTGACTTTATAAAGTAGGCATAGACTTGCAGAAGGATAATACTTTAATATATCTTCTACGTTATGATCATATATATCCACATTCTTGGGAACACAACTAGGAGCTTCCCTACAGAAACTTCCAAGCTTTATTAGCCTCCTCAGCAGCAGATTTATTAATTTAGCTTCTGTGCATTTACATTACATCATTAATTTTTTTATCAGGTGAGTTGACCAAAAATAATAATGTAATTTATCATAATAAGTCTGATATATATATATGATAATTTAAAGGTAGAGTAATAACTTGTAAAAGAAGTGTTAATTTTTGTCACGCCTGCTTTAATGGATTGTAAGCCAGCAAAGTTACGTTTATAATTTCTCTATCTTCTGAAGTAGACGAATTTTTGTTAATGTTCTGACTAAATATAAAGTTGAATTGTAAACTGTATAACTCTTTGATTATTTTATATTTGGAGAAGAGTACGAATATAACGTTCCCATTTAATATTGAACAGTGTAATAAAAAGATGAGGAACAAGAAATATGAGGCTAAGTGATAAAATTAAGGTGAAAATACATAATAATTAATTATAATTTAGTAATAAAGTTATATGGATTTACTGTTTAAGACATGTACTTGGTCCAGGTAAGTATAACTCACCAAATTGTCCTCATATTTTCCGTTAAATGCATGCACTTAAAACTTGAGTTTTAAGAAGACGAGTTTTTTTATCAACTCCAATGTTATTTGATAAGCAAATGAACCAAACAGCAGACAAGTCACTCAATGTTATCCCTAAACAAATCATATAACACTAGTTACATTTTATTAAGCACGTTTGATAATAAATTCCACTGTAATTTAAAATACCACGAGATTGTTCCAATCCTTAAATCATTTCTCTACTCACCCCTTCTTATCCAAACTTCAGATGAACTTGCCTCCATAATCATATCATATCAAACTGTAAGACTACTTGCACGAAAAGTCAATATAGAACTCCCTAACCAAAATTGAGTTGCCAAAACTTTCAAAATGAAACAAGGCAACTCAAGGGCGGATCCAATTATGAGTTTCGTAGAATTGAGTAACTTTGACTAAAATTATGTATACGAATAAGCCTTTTTTTTAAAAAAAATTCAAAACTCATGAGTCGCTGATGTTAGACGCACCTCTTGATTATCTTTTTACTTTTATCTCCTTTTTCATTTAACGATCAAT
Source organism: Nicotiana knightiana (assembly GCA_005239525.1). Taxonomy (NCBI): domain Eukaryota; kingdom Viridiplantae; phylum Streptophyta; class Magnoliopsida; order Solanales; family Solanaceae; genus Nicotiana; species Nicotiana knightiana. Next base: position 28,122 of record ML374029.1, on the reverse strand, counting down.
TAGAGATCTTAACTTATTAAGTGAAAGCTAAAAAGAATAATACTTAATAAAAAGCTTATTCAAGTGAAAGATGCATATTTTTGTGGTTAAACTTTAAAGAGAATGGAAATGGTCCCCCTATATTTTTGTGTCAAGTAAGTCAATCAAATGTCCAAATCCAGTAACCTCATTTTCAAACGGGGCCCCAAATTTTTAATTTTGTGCTTTGAAATTCATGATTCTAATCCGAATCCAAGTCTTTTTGTAGCATATGGTGGGTAATGGAATTGGCTGCTCCACAACATATCAGAGGGATAATCTCAGCCATAAGTGATATATGTGATTCACCTTTGAATATCTGACTTATTTCAACTTTTAACTTAGTCTTGTGGTTTGGTTTCAATCTTTGCCTTCTGATCTCTTTGTCGTATATTTTGAAATTAATTTCTATATATTAAACAATGCATATCAAAATTTCTATATTTTTAAATCACCTAATGAAGTCTCAATTTATATATCAAACGGTGCAAAAGTAGCACATGTTGAAGATAAAAAGAGAATGTTAGCTCGAGATAGATTGTTTATTTGGTGAATCAACTTACAAATGTACAAGTCCGTAGGTATCAAACTATAGTTAGGTATTTAAAGGGAACGAAGTGAACGTAAATTATCTCCAAAAACCTATAAAATACAAACTTAGTTAGAAATAAAACACAACTGACCTCAATTTATTTGGGATTAAACCATAATAATAGTTGTTTTAGTAATACTATTTTTACTTCTTCCCCAACACAAAAAAATCAACACCACAACCACAAACAAATAAATAAATAAATAAATAAAGCAACAAGAAGAAAAATAGAAGGTTCTTTAACTCTTGGGGCATGTGAAGATGGACCTGTCATACGATAACAATTTTCAGATACCCCATAACTCTCTTTTTGACCTTTTCCAATCAAACAATCTCTTTTGAAGCATTATAAATGGCAACAAGTTTCTTTTAAAAAATGGAAGATCAAGTTTATTACGTACGTACAAAAGAAGTATTTCAAGAACCTACTTTCTTTGTCTTTTTCCTCGTACCTATTTATCTTATTTTATACTACATGTACAAAAATAAAACAATTAATGAATCAATAAAGGCGTCAAGTTCATTTAAATAAAAATAATAATAAATGAAATATTTAGAACTATTTTTTGCACGTTAATAATATTAAATTATGAAAACAATCATTTCGAGACTATAGTTGTCCTAACAGCCGCTGAGAGGTCAACAAGTGTAGAGATGGAAAGGCATGGCAATTCCGTTTTGGTCCCAAATGGGCGTGAGCTCACGTGTCCCTGATAGTGAGATGAGACCTTCAACAATTGTGAACCTTAACATTACTTACCAAAGATGATTACATTCCAAAAATTAAAATGCTAGAGCTCTAATTAGGGCGAAAAATTCTTTTATTATACTACTACATCCCTTGATTGCAATAAATATTTTTCATGCCTTGATTTATGCAAATAGAATTTCTTTCAGAAGAGAGTTTTATGATAATTATAATTAATCAAGTGAGTAAAATTAAAATTGAAAAAACATATATAGACAAGTGGATCCTAATAAGAGATGTGGACCTCTAAGATAAGGGTGGTGCTGACGCGGACTCAACTATCTGTAACAGACGCTTGTCATCTGCCACGTTACTATGCCCTTCCGTCTTCGCCAAAAGACTGAAGACAAATATTGTTTTTCGATCGTTTTCACACAATAATCACAAAATTATAATTATGTTATAAAATAAAAATTGTAAAGTAAATAAATTGAAGATAAGTATAGAGAGAAATTAATATATTATTCAACTTCAAACTGATGTACATAATAAATTGAAATTTTCTCTATTTATAGAAGAAAAAAGAAGTTGTGATGCTTTTCAAGAAGCAACTGCGAGACTTTTCTTGAGCTGCTTGTAAGTTATTTGTATAAATTGCTCGCAACCTGCCTGTTTAATAAGAAGTTGTTGTAAGTCATTTCATGGAGTTACTTGCAACCTACCTGCATCAGTTACTTGTAAATGGATAATCTTCTTCAGAAAAATTATTTATAGCGGAGTAATAAATAGACATCCACAATAATATTTTCATAACACTCCCCCTTGGATGTTCACTATTAACTGCCTCGTTAAAACCTACTAGAAAAAATCTCGTGGGAAAAAACCCTAGTCAAGCAAAAAGAGTACAATAATATACATTACAAGTTGCCTCGTTAACAACCTTACCAGGAAAATCCAATGGAAAAACCTGGGCAAGAAAAAAAGAGTACAGTGCATATTTTATTCCCCCTGATAAAGATGTTATTTCAAATACCTAAGTCTCCGCATTTCAATCTTTTTATAGCATCTTCTTGAATGTTGCAGTTGGCAAAGACTTGGTGAACAAATGTGCCTGATTTTTAGTTGAACATATTTATTGCACATCAATCTCACCATTTTTTTGAAGATCACGTGTGTAGAATAAATTTGGTGAAGTGTGCTTCGTTCTATCTCCTTTTATAAATCCTCCCTTTCAGTTGGGCTACACATGTAACATTGTCTTCGTATAAAATTGTGGGTCTTCTATCACATTCCAAATCACATTTTTCGCGAATGAAATGAATCACTGATCTCCACCTTACTTTCCTACTTGCTCCACATGTAAACATGTAACCGGTTTGGGATTAACCTTTATAAGGATCAAATATATAACTTAAATCTGCATAACTAACAAGATTTGCACTTCCTTTGTTTGCATAAAGCAAACTCATATCAAGAGTTCCTTTTAAATATCGCAATATATGCTTAATCCAGTTCCAATGTCTCAGTGTAGGAGAAGAGCTATATCTTGCTAGTAAACAAACAGAAAATGTTATGTCAGGCCCTGTAGCATTAGCAAGATACATAAGTGCATCAATTGTATTAAGATAGGATATTTCAAGACCAAGGATTTCTTCATCCTCTTCTGGAGGTCGAAACGAATTTTTATTCACTTCAAGTGATCAAACAACCATTGGTGTACTCAACGGGTGTGCTTTGTCCATGTAAAAGCGTTTTAAGACCCTTTCTATATGGGCAGATTGAGGATAAAAATTCCTTTTGCTAAATGTTCAATTTGCATATCAAGACAAAGTTTTGTCTTTCCAAGATCTTTTATCTCAAATTATTTCTTAAGATATTCAATTGCCTTTTAGAGCTCTTCTAGAGTTCCAACAAGATTTATGTCATCAACATAAATAATAAGTATAACAAATTCTGATGACATTTTCATTATAAAAATATATGGACAAATAACATCATTTATGTAACATTCTTTCAACAAATATTCACTGAGGCGATTATATCAGATGCGCCCAGATTGCCTTAAATCATACAAAAAAAAAATTTATAATTTAATCGAGTACGTTTCTCAATACTTTAAATTATATGTTTCGAGCATTTTAAATTCTTCAGGGATCTTCATATAAATCTGATCAAATGGGTCATATAGGTTATGACTTGCATTTAAATGGCATGAAATCTTTAGGTGTCTGGGCTACAAGTTCGATCCTCACAATATTGAGCACTATATTGTATCAAATATATCATCGAAGATTATTTTGTATCGGTTCTTAAGAGACATAACTTGTCGAGATCTCATCACGTTCTTTATTTCAGGTACCTGAACTTCTTATGGAGTTTCATGAAAAGTTATATCGTGGGCTCTTCTAGATCTTATTTCCTCCTCATTATGGTCATTTTGATCATTTTCTCTTGTCATTTTTTAAGGATTGTTACCTACAGAATCGATCGACTTACTACGTTTCGTGCTTGCAGTAAACTTTATTCTTCAGGGACTTTAATTTTAATATGAGCATTTGCAGCTGAAATATGAAATTAATTTTGGATCAATAAATGCTTCTGGCATTTGACTTGAATTATCTTCTTAATGAGGATCATATTAATGATAATTCAATTCATATAACATGTTCTCCAGTTGCTTATTTCATCCCCCAAATATTAGAAAAAATAACATATATCCCAAATATTCGTTGGGAAACCTATCTTTGTGCTTTGTGATAGAAAAATTAATCATATACCACGCATCAAAAGTTACATTAGATAGTAAAAATATTTGCTTTCTGACCCTAAACCAATTATGAGGGGATGACTTATCATATATTGTTGGTCTGATACATACAAGTGTTGTTGTATACAATTTAAAAAAACTTAGACTAACACATAAAGCTTTGTTCTCATAAGAAATACTTTAGCCATTAATAGGGGTTATTCAATGCTAAACCAGCTTGGATATAAACTGTCACGACCCGAATTTCCACCTCCGAAACCGTGATGGCGCCTAACGCTGCACTTGCTAGGCAAGCCAGCATTAGAGGTTTACAACATAAAAACCTTTAAAACTTGCGGAATTTACTACGATTCAACACATGATAAATTGAATAAGAAACAAAAAATTCATAACAACACCGCGCATATTCTATATATATATGTGTGTGTGTGTATGTGTGTGTGTTGTATCTACCCATGATTTGGAGTCACAACTCACAGACTACTATGATTTATCTACAAGTATTTTCCTGAAACAAAAGTATACAACTGTTTATGAACCAAAGAAAAACAGTAAATGAACATATAGGAGGGGACTTTAGGAATCAGCGACGTCAGCAGATCTACCTTGGGTCTCCAGGAAAAGAAGCCAACAGCAAAGCTCGAAATCAGCTCAAACCGACACCTGGATCTGCACAGAAAGTGCAGAGTGCAGCATCAGTACAACCGACCCCATGTACTGGTAAGTGTCGAACCTAACCTCGGCAAAGTAGTGACGAGGCTAGGACAAGACACCCACATATAACCTATGCAGTATAATCATACAAGTATCAACAACGGATAATAAAAGTAATAGAGCAGGAAATAAAGAGAAGGGGACATACAGTGGGGGTTCACAATATAAGGAATGAGAAACAATGATAAGACAGAATCAAACAATATGCCTTAAACGAATTTAAGCAGATAAAACAGCAAAGGAAAACTGCACGGCATCACCCTCGTACTTTTCCTCTCAACCTCACCAAATAAATAGATAGAACGACACGACATCACCATTCGTGTATTAACTCTCTCATAATATAACACGACATCACCCTTCGTGCTCTATCACTCAAAAAATATGGCACGACATCACCCTTCGTGCATTAACACTCACTCAGAAACATGGCACGACATCACCCTTCGTGCTTTTACTCTCAACCTCACCAAAACAAATATCAATAGCAACAGAGATACAGAAATTTCATAAATCAGTCTTACTTCAATACTTAATGCCACAATATTTGTCTCAACCTTGAGTCAATACTCAGCAATTACCAAATTTCAGTAAAACAGGATAAGAGATGTCCAACATATCAATTAGCTAAGCTAAACATGGACAAGTTGATTAAAGACTACAACAGTTACAACAATAGGACTCACTCGCATGCTATGACTCGACAACATCGTATAGGTGCTCGTCACCTCACCTATACATTGTACTCCACAACCAAACACGTAAAAAATAGCCAATCGACACCTAATCCCTCAAGCTGATGTTAGACAAGACACTTACCTCATCCCGCAGGCCACTCACTGCTCAAGTACCGCTTTTCCTCTAGAATTCACCTCCAACCCACTCGTATCTAGTCATAATTAGCTTAATAACATATATCGCTAAAGAAATCAATCTCAGTACACAATTATAGATTTCCCAAATTTTCCCTCAAAAAGTAAAAAATCGACCCCGGGTCTGCTTGATCAAAACCCAAGGTTCGGACCAAAATCCATTTACCCATTCACCCCGAGCCCGAATATGTAATTAGTTGCGAAATCCGACCCCAAATTGAGGTCCAATTTCCAATTTTTCAAAAATTCCTAATTCTAACCAAACCCCCAATTTCTACCATGAAATTCCTAGATTTTAGGTTGAATTCTTGTAAAATGAAGTAAAAGAATGAAATAAATGAGTTAAGGAACACTTACCTATGATTTGGGGAATAAAATGTCTTTGAAAAATCGCCCTAGGTCTTCTATTTTTTGAAAATATGGAGAAATGGCTTGAGTCCCGAATTAATGAACTCACAACCCAGCGACCTTCACACCTGCGTTGCTTTGGTCGCAACAACGGATCCGCATGTGCGGACCTGATGTCCTCTTCTGAGAAAAAGAGTTGGGTCTACTGGGGCCGCACCTGCGGACAGGGTTCCGCTTCTACAGCCCCGCTCCTGCGGAGAATGTTCGCATTTGCGGAAGATGACATCCCAGGCTTGGGTCGCACCTGCGGGCTATTGCTCGCACCTGCAAGCTCGTACCTGTGACAAAAGGCTCGCAGGTGCGGGCACACCAGATCTGGTGCACCAGTAGCCCTGTTGAGGTTTGAACTCAACTTGCACATCGCCCGAATAGCACCCGAGCCCTCGAGGCTCCAAACCAAACATGCACACAAGTCTAAAAATATCATACAGACTTGCTCGTGTGATCAAATTGCCAAAATAACACCTAGAACTACGAATTTAACACCAAAACATATGAAATTCTCAAGAAAACTTCAAAATTTCTGTTCTCCCGACAAAAGATCCGAATCACATCAAATCAGTTCCGTTCTCACCAAATTTCACAAATAAGATATAAATATCATAACGGACCTGTACCGGGCTCCAGAACCAAAATACGGACCCGATACCACAAGATCAAACATTAAGCAATTCTTTAAAATCATTAATTTTCAGTCTTTCAATTTTAGTCGAAAATTCATTTCTCGAGCTAGGGATCTCGAATTCGATTCCGGGCATACGCCAAGATCCCATATTTTACTACGAACCCATCGGGACCGTCAAAATACGGGTCCAGGTCCGTTTACCCAAAACGTTGACCGAAGTCAACAAAAAAATTATTTTTAAGGCCAGAAATCATTATTTCTTCAATTTTCCGCATAAAAGCTTTCTGGAAACTCGCCCGGACTGCGCAAGCAAATCAATGAGGGTAAAAGTAAGATTTTTAAGACTAAAGAGCGCAGAATAGAGTTCTAAAACACAAGATGACCCTTTGGGTCATCACTATCTCCACCTCTAAAACTATCGTTCGTCCTCGAACAAACATAGAAAAATACCTGAACTGGCAAACAAGTGGGGATATCTACTTTGCATGTCCGTCTCGGACTCCCAAGTAGCTTCCTCAACAAGCTGACCTCTCCATCGCACTCGAACTGAAGGATAACTCTTTGACCTCAACTGACGAACCTGTCGGCCTAGAATAGCTACCGGCTCCTCCTCATAAGTCAAATCCTTGTCCAACTGGACAGAGCTGAAATCTAACACGTGGGACAGTTCATCATGATACTTCCGGAGCATGGACACATGGAATACTGGATGAACTGATGATAACCCTGGAGGAGACGCAAGCTTATAGGACACCTCTCCTACTCTATCGAGAATCTCAAAAGGCCCGATGTACCTAGGGCTCAACTTGCCCTTCTTTACAAACCTCATGACACCCTTCATGGGTGATACCCGAAGCCATACTCTCTCCCCGACCATGAATACCACATCACGAACTGTACGGTCGACATAACTCTTCTTCCTAGACTAAGCGGTACGAAGTCGATGCTGAATAATCTTGACCTTGTCCAAGGCCTCCTGTACTAAATCTGTACCCAATAATCGTGCCTCCCCCGGCTCAAACCACCCAACTGGCGACCTGCACCGTCTACCATATAATGCCTCATAGGGAGCCATCTGAATGCTCGACTGGTAGCTGTTATAGTAGGCGAACTCTGCGAGGGGCAAGAATTGATCCCACGATCCTCCGAAGTCTACAACACAATCGTGGAGCATATCCTCCTCTGCCTCAAATTGAGATCCTTCTGCTTGAACAAATACTGAAGGCTGTGATGATCCGTGAAAACCTCACATGACATGCCGTAAAGATAGTGCCTCCAAATCTTCAGTTCGTGCACAATGGCTGCCAACTCTAAAGCATGAACAAGGTAATTCTTCTCATGAACCTTCAACTGCCGAGACGCATATGCAATCACTCTTCCCTCCTGCATCAATACCTCTTCGAGCCCAACACGGGAGGCATCACAATACACCGTGTAAGAACCTGAATCTGATGGTAACACCAACACACACCGATGATGTATTCAAAGCCGTATTAGCTTCTGAAATCTCACCTTACACTCGTCCGACCATCTGAATGGGACACCATTCTGGGTCAACCTAGTCAACAGGGCTCCTCTAGATGAAAAACCCTCCACAAATCGACGGTAGTAACCCACCAAACCCAAGAAGCTCCTGATCTCTGTAGCTAAAGTGGGTCTAGGCCAGTTCTGGACTGCCTTAATCTTCTTAGGATCTACCTGAATACCCTCTGCTGATACGACATGTCCCAAGAAAGAGACTGAATCCAACCAAAACTCGTACTTCAAAAATTTAGCATACAACTGACTGTCCCTCAAAGTCTGGAGCACTATCCTGAGGTGCTGCTCATGCTCCTCCCGACTGCGGGAGTATATCAAGATATCATCAATAAACACAATCACAAAGGAATCCAAATAAGGCTTGAACACTCGGTTCATCAAGTTCATAAATGATGCTAGGGAATTAGTCAACCCAAAGGACATCACCAGAAACTCATTGTGCCCATAGCGCAACCGAAAAGCTGTCTTAGGGACATCAGATGCCCTAATCCTCAACTGATGGTATCTAGATCTCAAATCAATCTTCGAAAACACTTTGGCACCCTGAAGCTGATCAAATAAGTCATCAATCCTCGGCAACGGGTAATTGTTCTTGATAGTGACTTTGTTCAACTGCCGATAATTTATACACATCCTCATAGACCCATCATTCTTCTTCACGAACAAAACCGGTGCACCCCAGGGCGAGACAATAGGTTTAATAAAGCCGTTATCAAGCAGTTCCTGCAACTGTTCCTTCAATTCTTTCAACTCTGGTGGGGCCATCCGATATGGTGGAATAGAAATGGGCTGAGTGCCTGGAGCCAAATTCACGAACTGGGCTGAGTGTAGGAAATACCTCAGGAAACTCAAGAACAACAGGCACGAAATCCATAAAGGGAACCTCAGCACTAGAATCATGAACATAATCCAAATAGGCCAAACACCCCTTCTCGACCATGCACCGAGCTTTCATATAAGAAATAATCCTGCTGGTAGAATGGCCAGGAGTCCCCCTCCACTCCAATCGAGGCAACCCCGACAGCTAATGTCACTGTCTTGGCGTGACAGTCCAAAATAGCGTGATAAGGTGAAAACTAATCCATACCCAATATAACATCAAAATCAACCATATCAAGGAACAGAAGATCTACACTGGTCTCAAGACTCCCAATAGTGACCATACACGAACAATATACACGATCTACGACATTAGCATCCCCCACGGGCGTGGACACATATACAGGGGCACTCAAAGAATAATGGGGAACAACCAAATATGAAGCAAAATAATATGACACATAGGAGTAAGTAGACCCCGGATCAAATAGAACTGAAGCGTCTCTACTACAAACTGAAACAGTACTTGTGATAAAATCATCGGATGACTCAGCCTCAGGTCTGGATGGAAAGGCATTACATCGGGGATTTGCCCCACCACACTAAACCATATCTCTGGGATGACCTCTAACTGCCAGGCCTCCACCTCTAGCGGCCTGACCTCCACCTCTAACAATCTGGCCCCTACCTCTGGCTACCTGACCCCTACCTCTGGCTGGCTGGGCAGGCGGTGCAACAGCTGGTGCCGGAACCATGGCACGAGAACTCTGGTGCTGTGAACTACTCGACGCACGAGGGCAAGATCTAGCAATGTGCCTCGGATCACCAAAAGTATAAAAAGACCTCGGCTGCTGAGACTACTGGCCAGTAAACTGACCCTGTCGACCTGAATAACCATACTGAAAACTCTGAAGAGAAGGTGCATTGATAGAAGCTGGCGGTGCACTGTAGGCAGGCTAATCAGAATAAGGCATATAAGGGCCACGACTACCTGGGGCACCATGGGATGCCTGGGGTGATGAATGAAATGGTATGGGAGGATGGCCTCTACCATAAGTACCCTCCAGGTGAGGCACCGCTGAATCCACCAGAATGACGAAGCCTCTTGTCTGACCCTTGACCTCCCTGTCCAGAACCATCTCAACTCGTCTGGCCACATTAGCCGTATCCTTGAAAGAAATCTCACTCCTTGTCTCCTTAGCCATCTGCAATCCAATAGGCTGAGCAAGACCCTTAATAAACCTCCTCACCCGCTCTCTCTCTGTGGGAAGAAAAAGAATAGCATGACGGGCCAAATCCACAAAATGAGTCTCATATTGAGTAACAGTCATGCTACCCTGTTGGGTCGCTCGAACTGACGGCGACGCTCCTCTCTCAAAGTGATAGGCAGAAACTTCTCTAAGAAAATATGTGAGAAATGGTCCTAAGGAGAGCAGGTGACCCAGTTGGTCTGGTCAATAACTAATATCTACACCATTTCTTGGCGGAACCAGTCATCTGAAAAGCAGCAAAGTCGACCCCATTGGTCTCCAATATACCCATGTTCCGAAGAACCTCATGACAGTTATCAAGGTACTCCTGGGGGTTCTCTGAAGTGACACCACTGAAATGAACTAGGAAAAGATTGGTAAACCTATCCAATCTCCACAAGGACTCGGAGGACATAAATGATCCATCACTAGGCGGTGCTGCAGCAACCCACTGAACTACTCCGACTGGATGAGCTGCTGGAGTCTGAAATTGGGGAGCCATCCACTCCGGAGTGTGCGTAGCAGGAGTCTAGGCTCCTCCTCCAGCCTTAGATACAGTTGGTTCCATGGGGAATGTGTCAGTCTGGGCCACAATATCCATAAGGCCCACTAATCGGACCCAGGCGTCCTGTAGCACCGGGGTGGAAATAAAACCCTCTAGGACCTGAGCTGGTCCAAAATGAACGGTCTTAGCTGGAACCTCCTTATCGAACTCTACTTGAGGCTCCGCAACTGGGGCTGCTGCTCGGGCCCTGGGCTGAGCCCTGCCCCTACCTCGGCCTCTGTCACAGCCTCGGCCTCGACCCCTGCCCCTTGTAGGAGCTGCTACTAGAGGATCCGGCTACTGATCAGCGGAAGAAGAGGTTCGTGTTATCACCATCTGCGAGAGAATAAGAATAGGGAAGTTTAATCAGTAATGAGAAATCAAAATCGCACGATAGAGTTGAAATAAAGCGAACTTGTTCCTAACTTTATAGCCTCTATGAGATAAATACAGACGTCTCCATACCGATCCTCCATACTCTACTAAGCTTGTCCGTGAATTGTGAGACCTAAGCAACCTAGTGCTCTGATGCCAACTTGTCACGACCCGAATTCCCACCACAGGTACCGTGATGGCGCCTAACGCTGCACTTGCTAGGCAAGCCAACATTAGAGGTTTACAACATAAAAACCTTTAAAACTTGAAAAATTTACTACGATTCAACACATGATAAATTGAATAAGAAATGAAAAATTAATAACAACACCGCGCATATGCTATGTGTGTGTGTGTGTGTGTATATATATATATATATATATATATATATATATATATATATATATATATATATATACCCATGATCTGGAGTCACAACTCACAGACTACTATGATTTATCTATAAGTATTTGGCAGAAAGAAAAGTATACAATTGTTTATGAACCAAAGAAAAACATTAAATGAACATATAAGAGAGGACTCTAGGAATCTGCGGACGTCAGCAGATGTACCCTGGCTTTGGGTAAAGAAGTCAATCAAAGCTCGAAATTAGCTCAAACCGACACTTGGATCTGCACAGAAAGTGCAGAGTGCAGCATCAGTACAACCGACCCCATGTACTGGTAAGTGTCGAACCTAACCTCGGCAAAGTAATGACGAGGCTAGGACAAGACACCCACATATAACCTCTGCAGTATAATCATACAACTATCAACAACGGATAATAAAAGTAATAGAGCAAGAAATAAAGAGAAGGGGACTTACAGTGGGGGTTCACAATATAAGGAATGAGAAACAATGATAAGACAGAATCAAACAATATGCCTTAAACGAATTTAAGCAGATAAAACAGCAAAGGAAAACTGCACGGCATCACCCTTCGTACTTTTACACTCAACCTCACCAAATAAATAGATAGAACGACACGATATCACCTTTCGTGCATTAACTCTCTCATAATATAACACGACATCACCCTTCGTGCTCTATCACTCAAAAAACATGGCACGACATCACCCTTCATGCATTAACACTCACTCAGAAACATAGCACGACATCACCCTTCGTGCTTTTACTCTCAACCTCACCAAAACAAATATCAATAGCAACAGAGATACAGAAACTTGATAAATCAGTCTTACTTCAATACTTAATGCCATAATATTTGTCTCAACCTTGAGTCAATACTCAACAATTACCAAATTTAAGTAAAACAGGATAAGAGATGTCCAACACATCAATTAGCTAAGCTAAACATGAACAAGTTGATTAAAGACTACACTAGTTACAACAATAGGACTCACTCACATGCTATGACTCGACAACAACGTATAGGTGCTCGTCACCTCACCTATACATTGTACTCCACAACCAAACACATAAAAAATAGCCAATCGACACCTAATCCCTCAAGCTGATGTTAGACATGACACTTACCTCGATCCGCAGGCCACTCACTGCTCAAGTACCGCTTTTCCTCTAGAATTCACCTCCAACCCACTCGTATCTAGTCATAATTAGCTTAATAACATCAATTATTGCTAAAGAAATCAATCTCAGTACACAATTATAGATTTTCCCTCAAAAAGTCAAAAACCGACCCCGGGTCCGCTTGGCAAAACCCGAGGTTCAGACCAAAATCCGTTCACCCATTCACCCCCGAGCCCGTATGTAATTAGTTTCGAAATCCGACCCCAAATTGAGGTCCAATTTCCAATTTTCCAAAAATCCCTAATTCTACCCAAACCCTTTATTTCTACCATGAAATTCCTAATTTTAGGTTGAATTCTTGTAAAATGAAGTAAAAGATTGAAAGAAACGAGTTAAGGAACACTTGCCCATGATTTGGGGAAGAAAATGTCTTTGAAAAATCGCCCTCGGTCTTCTATCTTTTGAAAATATGGAGAAATGGCTTGAGTCCCGAATTAATGAACTCACTGCCCAACGACCTTCACACCTGTGTTTCTTTGGTCGTAATTGCAGATCCGCATGTGCGGACCTAATATCCACTTTCGCGAAAAAGGGTTGGGTCGACTGGGGCCACACTGCGGATAGGGTTACTCTTCTGCATTCCCGCTCCTGCAGAGAAAGTCTGTGTCTGCGGAAGAAGACATCCCAGGCTTGGGTCGCAACTGCGAGCCTTTGGTCGCAGGTGCGGGCACACCGGATCTGGTGCACCAGCAGCCTTGTTGAGGTTTGAACTCAACTTGCGCATCGCCCGAATGGCACCCGAGCCCTCGGAGCTCCAAATCAAACATGCACACAAGTCTAAAAATATCATATGGACTTGCTCGTGCGATCAAATCGCCAAAATAACACCTAGAACTACAAATTTAACACCAAAACATATGAAATTCTCAAGAAAACTTCAAAATTTCTATTTTCTCGACCAAAGATCCGAATCACGTCAAATCACTTCCGTTTATCACCAAATTTCACAGATAAGATGTAAATATTATAACGGACCTGTACCGAGATCCGGAACCAAAATATGGACCCGATACCAACAAGATCGGACATTAAGCAATTCTTTAAAATCATTAATTTTCAGTCTTTCAATTTTAGTCAAAAATTCATTTCTTGAGCTAGGAATCTCGAAATTCGATTCTAAGCATACACTCAGATCTTATACTTTACTATGGACCCACCTGGACCGTCAAAATACGGGTACAGTTCCATTTACCCAAAACGTTGATCGAAGTCAACAAAAAAATTATTTTTAATGCCAAAGATCATTATTTCTTCAATTTTCCACATAAAAGCTTCTTGGAAACTCTCCCGGACTATGAAAGCAAATCGAGGAGGGTAAAAGTGAGAGTTTTAAGGCTAAAGAGTGCAAAATAGAGTTCTAAAACACAAGATGACCCTTTGGGTCATCACATAAACCAACGTTATCAAGATGAACTGTCTTGATTTCTTAATCTGAAAATTATGCTCTTATTGAGAAAAGCAATTTCAAATGCCAAACTGCAGGTTGACAATAATCTCACATGTAATCATCTCATATATGCATCTATAAGTGGTTCACATGATAGGTGAATGGATCCATATTCACCTTTTATATATTTTAGAATTAGGGGTCTTAGTCCCAACTTTAGCCAGTATAATCATATTATTATGAGAACAAGCAACACAAGAGAATTCTTGAAGAATCTTCTAGTTCTTCAATATATGTTTATCAAAATTCTCAATTAGCTCATCATATTTAAACCAGATGGCAAATGAAAACTTCCAGTTTATTATGGCATGTGCTATCTTTCAGTAAACTACTGGTTTACTATGGCATGAACTTTTATATCAGCAAACTTCTGATTTAATGTGACTACTTTTGTTTTAGTAAATTATTGATTTATTGTAGCTACTTTTGCCTCAGTAAAAATTTCTGGTTTACTATGACTGCAACGTGATGTAGTACAAATTGAATAATAAGGCGGGTAACTTCTCACATACATATTTACCCCTTATGATTGTGGAAACATGAAGATTTTAAATCTTTCAATCATCTGTAGTCTCAGTATGATTGTCATTTTATTTAGTAAACTTCGGTTTTATTATAACATATGTTTTTACCACAATAATGACAAATAAGCTCTTTAGAGCCTTCAATTTACTGTCCATCATCAAATATTATTCATACACTACTTATGTCATGTGCCTTCTAAACAAACAATTAGCTTTTCGGGAGCTTTTGATAAAATTTGTACCACTAAATATTGCTTAGACACTTCTGGTGTCACGAGAGAAAATCATAATCAAGTGAACATTTTAAAGCCAAGTCTAGATTTATAAATGACAAAAAATAAGAATTATAATATTTCTACCACTAACTTTGTGATAAATATCTCCTTCAAGGAGAAATACCGTTAACATTTGAATATTTTGTATCAATGCTGCAACCACATAGTCATTGCATCCTTTAAGGAAAGATACACGAGTTGTTATTTTCTTAGGGGAACTTAATTATTAACCATAATATATTAATGTGGTTATAGTAGAGCATTCTACAAGAATGCTTTTGCCTTAGAATAATACTAAATAAAATTATCCAAGATGTTTTACGTACAACAAGTACGTGTGTCAATGATCTTTATGCCACAAAAAAAATATTTATATCCACTGTTATTCTAGCTCTTCAGGAGATGAGCTGTGGTATTTCTTTATTCACTCCAGGGAATGAAATTGTGCTTCAAAAATAACTTTGAATAGCTCAATATTTTGTTTAAGAACAGAAAGACACAATTTCATAATATTTTCCTGCTTCAGGAAAATTTCAATTCTTTTATTACTCAGGAGCAAATTTAAAATACGAAATATTGAGTATATATTGTCTTAATCATATTACCTCTTCTGGGGTGAACTGTAATACATTTACATCAAGAGCGCGTTCATATTTACGAGCACTATTAATATTGTCACATTCACAATGGATTAATAATATTTATTAAAATTTCTCATCTTTCAGGGAATGGAACATAATTATTTGAACGTGCATTAATCATACCAAATTGTGTGATGGCTTAGAACCTCTTTTAAGATAATTCTTCTTCAGGTGCAAATCGAAGTATGCATGTGATATAGAGAATTTTTCTCTAACTTATCGTCATTGTAATTATAGCAAGCCTAAATTATCACTTCTGATGGTTATAGGCATAAACCACTTCTGGTGGTTAATAAAATTTTGTTATAACGAGATATGAAATATTCAACCACTTCTACTGATCATACATTTCTTATGAATTCTGTTGGAGCTCAAGCGATGCTCAACAGGAACAAATTTGATGCCTCTTCACAATTTTGTTCTTCGGGAACAAATTTGAGGCATGAATTGTCAAATGAACAAATTAGATTCCTCAAATCAAATAAAACCCAACGAAGTCAATCATGCTAGTAGCGAAAGACAAAATGAAGAAAGGAACTACTAATCTTTAGTGTAATCTCTTAATGATGCAATGTAATCTGACTAGTAGTTATAAATTTTTGTTTACTCTAAATAAACAAATAAGTAGTGTTAGCAAAGAGATGAAAGTGCAAAAGAAAATTGAGAATTCACGATTCCTTTGCAGTTTCAACCAATCATGAAATCATCTTACTTTGCGAATGTGAAAAAGAAACATTGATACCAAAGGAACACCACTCCTACCCACCGCAAAAATGGTGAAAATTTCATATATGCAATAACTTAGTACTGCTTACCGTGGGAACAGATGTCTTGTAACAAGGATAAGTAGGGTTTTTTCTTCTTTCCTTAGATTTTTTTTTAAAAAGTAAATATTCATGGCAGAGTCTCGTGCTGATAACGTGTTATAAAATAAAAACTATAAAGTAAATAAATCGAGGACAAGTATAGAGAGAGACTAATATATTATTCAACTTCAAACTGATGTACATAATGAACTGAAATCTCTTATATTTATAGAAGAAAGGAAGCAATTGCGAGACTTTTCTTGAGCTTCTTGTAAGCTGTCCGTATGAGTTGCTTGCAACCTGCCTGTTTAATAAGAAGCTGCTGTTAGTCATTTCGTTGAGTTGCTTGCAACCTGCCTGCATCAGATGCTTGTAGATACACTTCAATGGAGTACTACATGGAAAGTCTTCTCCAGGAAAATTATCTACAACGGAGTAATAAATAGACATCCACAATAATATTTTCATAACAAATTCTCCAAATTCGAACATCATAAAATCAAACTATTTTCTCGTCCAAACTATTTTAAGAACTAACAGTTTGTCTGGATGATTGTTATGTTATCGTATAGTATTATATTATTTTGATATATATAATGTTTGGATAAATTATATTGTTTGTGGTTGTTTCATGATATCATGAGCAAAGAATATGAAGAATAAATTTGCAATATTCTAAATAAAAAGTGAAGTACGAGGTAAAATTATTATATAAAAACGTAGAATGAAGGATAAAATAAGATTATTTAATAAAAAAGGAAGGCAAGATGAGAGAAAAAAATAAGGTAACGATGCGACCACACCAAATCGGGTGTTCCATAAAGCTGACACTATATAACGACGAAGTTAACTATAAGATTCAATAAAATTTAAGTAACAATCAAAACAAATATTATATTTAAAGTAAAAGTAATATACAATACAACAAATAACAACCATCCAAACAGGCTGTAATGAGGAAACTAAAACAGAAAAGTTAATAAAATGTCACACAGGAAGTTTGATGGTTCATAAATTGCAGTTTGAAAGTTTCACCAGTTTAAAGTTCAATATAGAAAATACTGATTGCAAACATCTAACAAAAGCATTGACATAAAAAACTCAATATACTGTAAGAGTGATGAATTTTCCAATCCTTATTAATCCATCTTTAATTTGTTAGTGGAGTATATATTAATTCCACTCGAAGACATAAAAGAGTACAATTCCCATATTATTGTCATTAAAAACAAGATCGGCTGTCCTTGTCTTTTTCATAGTGATTGCCGAGTTCTCTCTTGACTACTAGGTCAACGGTTCAAGGCTGATAACTGGTCTCCAAAAAAAAACATTAAATGCCATTTGTTTAAGGGTGTCTAACGGGCCGGGTTGACCCGTAACCGGCCCGGCCCAGACCGGTTAAAACCGGAACCGGCCCGGCCCGGTTCATAGGGGGCCGGGTGGGCTGGGTAGGGGGGTTAGAGGGGGTTGGTCCGTTTAATTATTTTGAAACGGGTAACCGGACCGGTCAAACCCGGTCAAAGTGAACAGTACACTTTACCGGTTAACCGGCCCGGCCCGGCCCGGTACAACGTCTATATTTTTTTTTTTTTTTTTTTTTTTTTTTTTTT
>ML374027.1:712-77870 GCA_005239525.1 Nicotiana knightiana | reverse complement strand
CAAAGAACACCCAAAGGTACATATAAGGCACATAGATACATGCGTGTGAGCCCTAAAACTACCCAACATAGCATGATAGTCGCCACGTACGTACTGTCGTCACTTTGTACGCACGTAGCCCCAAAACAATTACACACAGCATATGTAACACCTATGGGGACAATTCCCTCTTACAAGGTTAGAAAGGAGACTCACCTCGTGTCGAATCTACCCCTTGGGACCAAGGATGCGCCCGAACAACTCTACACTCGAGGACTTGCAACTAGCCAAATATGGTATAATGATATTGATGCATGCTCAAAGTAGGGTAATTATCATATTTATTCAATAATTCAACATTCTTGAGAAATTCCCAAAATCCAATCCCGGGCCCGCATGCTCGGACTCCAATAATTCTCGAAGGAAACACTCACCCAAAGCCTAAGGGTCATTAATATTCGATTTTTACTTGATTTCATAGCAAATTCACGGGTAAATTCTCAAATTATCGAAAGCTCTAGGTTACTACCCAATTCTTAATTTTTCACTAATTTAGGTAGTTAATTAAGCTAGTAATCCATGCATGAAGCTAATATTAGAGTAGATTTTACTTACCTTCAATAACCAGATCGTTTTCCCCTCAAAAATGGTGGAAATCGCCACAAGGAAGAAGAAGAAGATGAGAAAAATGTATTAAAACCCGTATATAAAAACAAACTGTCTGAACAGTGTTTTCGCACCTGCGGCTCGAGGACCGCACCTACGGTCACACCAGAACAGGTGCACCAGCAGCTATTTCAGCTGGTTTTTAGCCTCGTGTGGTGTCCGGGAGGCACCTGGGCCCACCCGAGCCCCGTCCAAATATACCAACAAGTCCTAAATCATAATACGGACTCACTCGAGCCTTTGGAACACCCAAAACAACGCTAAAATTCAAAATCACACCTCAAAACCCCAAGAACCAAACTTAGGAACTTTAATTTTTCTAAACTTAGCTAACAACACGCCGAACCGACATATAATACTCGGAATTACACCAAATTTTGCAGGCAAGTCATAAATGTCATAACGGAACTATTCTCGACCTCGGAATTCCGTTCGGACCTCGATAACACAAAAACACGTCCAAAACCACAATAGGAACTTAAGAAACTTTTTATTTCAATATTAGGCGCCAAAACGCTCCCGGGTCGTCAGAAACCCATTCCGAACATACGCCCAGGTCCAAAATCATCACACGAAGCTACGGAAACTGACGAAACTCGATTCTGAGGTGGTTTACCCTAAATGTTGACCGAAGTCAAACTTGGCCTTAAAGGCCAAGCTTAAGGAACCAATTGTTCCTGTAGCAGTCTAAACACCTCCGAGTCCCGGACCACCAGTTCCCGCAAGTCATAAATCATAAAAAGCCGCTATGGGAAAGTTTCTTTAGGGGAACGGGGTTCGATAATGCAAAATGACCGGTCGGGTCGTTACATTCTCTACCTCTTAAACAAACATCCGTCCTCAAACGGGTCTAGAATCATACCTGAAGTGCCGAATATCTGTGGATATCTGCTCCGCATGTCCTCCTCGGACTCCCAGATCGCCTCCTCAACTAGATGGCCCTTCCACTGGACCTTTACGGCAGAAACTCTCTTGGACCTCAACTGGCGGCCCTATCTATCAATAATAGCAACTGGCTCCTCCTCGTAGCCCAACCTCTCATCCAACCGAATAGTGCTGAAATCAACCACGTGAGAGAAGTCGGCGTGGTACCTCCGGAGCATGGATACATGAAAAACTGGATTAACTCCTGATAAACTGGGAGGCAAGGCTAGCTCATAAGCAACCTCCCCAACTTGCCTCAACACCTCGAATTGACCTATAAACCTCGGGATCAACTTGCCCTTCTTCCCAAACCTCATAATACCCTTCATAGGTGAGAACAAGACCCTTTCTCCCTCCATAAATGATACATCACGCGTCTTCTGATCCGCGTAACTCTTCTGTCTGGACTGTGCTGTACGGAGCCTCTCCTGAATCAACTTCACCTTCTCCAAGGCATCCCTTACCAGGTCGGTTTGATATAACTTAGCCTCGCCAGGATCAAACCACCGATAGAAGAACGACATCGCCAACCATACAAAGCCTTAAATGGTGCCATCTCAATGCTGGACTAATAACTATTATTGTAAGAAAACTCGGCCAAAGGCAAGAACTGGTCCCACTAACCTCCGAAGTCAATCACACATGCCCTAAGCATGTCCTCTAATATCTGAACTGTACGCTCTGACTGACCATCAGTCTGAGGGTGAAATATTGTGCTGAGGTCTATCTGGGTGCCCATCTCACTATGCAATATTCTCTAGAAGTGCGAGGTCAGCTAAGGACCTCGATTTGATACAATGGACACCAGCACACCATGCAACCGGACTATCTCCCGAATGTAGATCTGCGCCAACCTCTCAGAAGTATATGTAGCAGCTACTGGAATGAAATGCACTGATTTGGTCAATCTATCCCCAATGAACCAAACCGCGTCCACCTTCCACAAAGTCCGAGGCAACCCAACCACGAAGTCCATAGCGATGCGCTCCCATTTCCACTCAGGAATGGGCATCTACTGAAGCAGCCTCCTGGCCTCTGGTGCTCATACTTCACCTGCTGGCAATTAAGACACCTAGTCACATACTCCACAATGTCATTCTTCATCCGCCTTCACCAGAAATGTTGCTTTAAGTCACGATACATCTTCATAGCACCAGGATGAATAGAATACTGAGAACTATGTGCCTCCCCTAAAATCCTCTCCCTCAAGCCATCAACATTAGGAACACATAAGCGGCCCTGAAGTCTCAGAACACCACCCTCGCCAATAGTAGCCTCCTTGGCCCTACCCTGAACCACTGTCTCCCGAAGCTCTGGTAAGCACGGATCATAGAATTGTCGGGCCTTAATCTCCCCCAGTAACGAAGACTGAGCGACCATATGTGTTAAAACTTGACGAGGCTCTGAAAGGTCTAACCTCACTAGGCGATTGGCCAAGTACTGAAAGTCCAAGGCTAGTGGTCTCTCCTCTGCTGCAATATAAGCCAAGCTACCCATACTCCCTGCCTTCCTGCTCAAAGCATCTGCTACCACATTTGCCTTGCCCGGGTGATAAACAATGGTGATATCATAATCTTTCAACAACTCAAGCCATCTGCACTGCCTCAAATTTGAGATCCTTCTATTTGAACAAGTGCTGCAAGCTACGATGGTCTGTATAAACCTCATAGGACACTCCATTCAAGTAGTGCCTCCAAATCATAAGAGCGTGAACAATCACCGCCAACTCCAAATCGTGCACAAGATAATTCTTCTCATGAACCTTCAGCTGGCGTGAAGCATAAGCAATAACTCTCCCCTCGTGCATCAATACACACCCCAAGAAAACGCGTGAAGCGTTGCAATATACTGTGTACATCCCAGAACCGGAAGGCAATACTGGAACTGGTGCTGAGGTTAATGCTGTCTTAAGCTTCTGAAAGCTCACCTCACACTCGTCAGACCATCGAAACAGGGCATTCTTCTGAGTCAATCTAGTCAATGGAGCTGCAATAGAAGAGAAACCCTCCACAAATCGGCGATAATAGCCTGCTAGGCCCAAAAAGCTCCTGATCTCTGTAGCTGAGGTAAGACGCGACCAACTCTGAACTGCCTCGATCTTCTGAGGATCAACCTTGATACCCTCTCCGGATACCACATGCCCCAAAAATGCCACAGAATCCAACCAAAACTCACACCTGGAGACCTTGGCATATAGCTTCTATTCTCGCAAAGTCTGGAGCACAACTCTCAAATGTTGCTCGTGCTCCCCCAGGCTACGGGAGTAAATCAAAATGTTATCAATGAAGACAATGAGAAAGGAATCAATATACGGCCTGAACACCCTATTACTCAAGTCTATGAATGTTGCTGGGGCATTATTCAAGCCAAAGGACATCACTAGGAACTCATAATGGCCATATCTCGTACGAAATGCAGTCTTCGGAACATCTGAAGCCCGAATCCTCGACTGATGATACCCCGATCGCAAATCAATCTTAGAAAACACACAAGCACCCTACAACTGGTCAAACAAATCATCGATGCGCGGCAAGGGATACTTGTTCTTAATGGTAACCTTATTCAACTGGCGGTAATCAATACACATCCGCATAGACCCATCCTTCTTTTTCACCAATAAAACTGGAGCACCCCACGGTGATACACTCAGTCTGATGAACCCCTTAGCTAACAACTCCTAAAGCTACTCCTTCAACTCTTTCAACTCTTTCGGAGCCATATGGTACGGAGGAATAGATATAGGCTGGGTGTCTCGAGCTAAATCAATGGAAAAATCAATATCACGGTCCGGAGGCATGCCCGGAAGATCCGAAGGAAAAACATTCACAAACTCTCGAACCACTGGCACTAAATCAATCGTCGGAGACTCGGCGGTGGTGTCCCGCACGTAAGCAATATAGGCTAGACAACCCTTATCGACCATATGTCGAGCTTTCAAGAATGAAATAACACGACTGACTGCATTCACTGAAGAACCCCTCCACTCCAGCCTAGGCGACTCGGGCATGGCTAAAGTAACTATATTGGCATGGAAATCAAGCACGGCATGATAAGGAGATAGCCAATCCATGCCTAGAATAACCTCAAAATCAACCATGTAGAGCAATAAAAGGTTGGCTCTGGTCTTGAACCCACAGAAGGTGATCACACAAGATCGATACACCCGGTCTACCACCACAGAATCGCCCACAGAAGTGGACACATATATAGGAGATCCCAAGGACTCATGAGAAACATACAGAAAAGGAGAAAATAGGGCTGAAACATATGAATAAGTGGATCCTGGATCAAACAATACTGAAGCCTCTCTACCACATACTGAGATATACCTGTGATCACGACGTCTGAGGCCACTGCATCTGATCTGGCCAGAATAGCATAGAATCTGGCCGGAGTACCGAAAGACTGGGCTCCACTAGAGTGAACAGGACCTGTCTGACCTCCCCCTGACTGGCCTCCACCTCTAAGACGACCCCTGCCGACCTGTCCTCCACCTCTAGGTGGTTGTACTGATAGTGCTGAACTCATAGGCTGATAACCCTGCTGCACTGTCTTGCCCCAAAACCTGGGACAAGCCCTCCTCACATGGCCCAGATCCCTGCACTTGTAACATCTCACAAGTGACATATCCTGCTGCCTCAAAGAAGAAGAATCCTGAATGGCCGGAGAACGATGTGAACCCTCAGGCATAACACTGAAATAGGAACTGGAGGATCTCTGGCAACTGGAGTAACCACTAAGAGAACTCTGAATTGCTGGAGGATGGTAGGAGCGCTCTGGCATGGCACTGAGCTGAGGCCTAACTGGGACACCTCGGGGAGGTGGTGGAGGTGCTGAATAAGAAGGCCTGCTGGGCTGACCACCCCCAAAGCGACCTCTGCTCCTAGATGGGGCATCCCTAAAATCTCCTAAGAACCTAGCCTTCTTATCCTGCTGACCCTGCTCCCTGCTGCTTGACCGATAACCCTCGATCCCGCGAGCAATCTCCACTACAAGCTGATAAGGAGTAGCCATCTCCACCTCTCGAGCCATGGTGGATCTAATACCTGGATTCAACCCTCTACAAACCTCCGCACTCTCTCAGCGTCGGTGGGTAATATCATAAGTGCATGGCGTGATAACTCTGAAAATCTAGCCTCATAATCTATCACGGACATCTTCCCCTACTCTAACCGCTCAAACTGACCCCGCAGCTCTTCCCTCACAGAGGTGGAATATATCTGTCCAAGAACAGTTGTGTGAACTGCTCCCAAGTCACAATAGGAGAATCTGCTGGGCTGCTGAGAACATAAGACTGCCACCACCTGTGAGCTCTGCCCTCTAACTGAAATGTGGTGAAATCCACTCCATGGGACGCTAGGATCCCCATGTTGTGTATTCTATCACTGCACCTATCAATGAAGTCCTGGGCATCCTCACCTCGCTCACCCCCAAAGACTGGAGGGCACAATCGAGTCCATTTGTCTAACATCTTCTGCTGATTGCCATCCGCAGTTGGTCTGGGCTCCAGAGTTGCTACTACAGGCTTGGTACCATCCATGGGCAGTGTACTCGGGGTATGATGTGTTGCATCTGCCGGTCCTACGGCCTGGGCAGTAGGGGTCTGGGCTCCCCCTCCCGCCTGAGAAGTGGCAGGGTCTGCAGGAAATAAACCAGCCTAGGACATAGTGTCCATACATCTCATCATACGGCCCATGAATGCGTGGAAGCCTGGCGCCGTCATAAAGTCTACTGGTGCAGGATATGCTGGAGGCACCTCATGCTTATCCTCTATAATAGGGTCCTCTGGTGGAGGGAGCGGAATAGCTCTAGGACACTCTTGTCCCCTACCACGGGCTGGCGCCCTCCCCCGGCCTCTGCCAGCGGGGGTTGCAGCCCTTCCCGGGTCTGAAACATCAGAAGCGCTCGTCCTCACCATCTGTGAGAGAATAGGAGAATGAATTTAATAAATCATCGATTCCACGATAGAATAAGAAAAAAAAAAGAGATTTCCTAACACCCTGTAGCCTCCTGAAGATAAGTACATACGTCTCTGTACCGATCTGCAAGACTCTACTGGGTTTGCGCGTGACTCGTGAGACTTACGTGAACCTAGTGCTCTGATACCATGTTGTGACGACCCAAAATCCGACACAGGTCGTGATGGCGCCCAACCCCGGAGTCAGGCAAACCAACAATTATTTACTAGTGAGATTTTCCTTATTTAACATACTAACCCCACATATTCCCAAAGTTTTAAGCTTAGATCATTTAAATAAAAACGAAAACAGTAACTAGCTTAAGTAAATACAGGCACAATGATCATGAACCAATATATATAGTCCTAAAATAAAGAGTCTACTATGTGCGTGCCAGGAACTAGTGTCACAAGTCAACAGGCGAACTAGTAGAATATACAAAAGATTATACAAACTATACTGATGTCTGAGAGAAGTAGACAGAAATGAACAAAAGATAACTCCATAGTACTGCTGAGAATCGCTTAGAGAGGCAGCTCACCGTGGAGTCAGGTCCAGAATATACGTCAAGCTCCGGTCGGATAACCAGAAGCACCAACCTCAGAACTTGTACAATTCAGTACAGAAGTGCAGCATGGGTACATAAATATATATGTACCCAGTGAGTATCCCGCCTAACCTCGAAGAGGTAGTGACGAGAGGTCGACATGACACTCACTAAGGTCCAACAGTAATAATGCAAAACAAGATATAATGGAATGCAGTAGACATGTGAGATGGTAAGCAACACATACCTATCAAATATAGAAATCTAGGAACTACTGAAAATAAGCAACAATGTAAACTTTCCTTTTCCCCCCAAATATATGTCAAGTCAATATCAATGGAAACAGTACCAAATAGAAAAGCGCACACAAGGGTAAGAGGACCGGCCGGAGTCATAAGGAAATATCTAGACACTGAATAGACGTAAAGCTTCCCCTGCTCGCGAATCATACCTGCGACTCGAGCACTGACACATTTATGTACAATTTCCATAAATCTCCCCTCGATCGCGAATCATACCTGCGATTCGAGTGATGAGACACTTATATACAATTACCATAAAGCTTCCCTTGACTACGCATCATACCTGCGCTTCGAGTGCTGACACAATTATACCGATTTATCATAAGCTTCCCTCGATCGCGAATCATACCTACGATTCGAGTGATGATTCTCATACGTACATATATATACCGAAATATCAATAACTCAGTAGAGGCTATACCTGTAACAGGGATTAATCAACGGGGAGTTCAAGTGCAACTTTCCACATTTCCATATTAATTTACAAGCAATAGGCAGCTCAAAGAACACCCAAAGGTACATATAAGGCACATAGAGAGATGCGTGTGAGCTCTAAAACTACCCGACATAGCATGATAGTCGCCATGTACGGACTCTCGTCACTTTGTACGCACGTAGCCCCCAAAACAATTACACACAGTATATGTAACACCTATGGGGACAATTCCCTCTTACAAGGTTAGAAAGGAGACTCACCTCGTGTCGAATCTACCCCTCGGACCAAGGATGCGCCCGAACTCCAAACTCTACACCCGAGGACTCGTAACTAGCCAAATATGGTACAATGATATCAATGCATGCTCAAAGTAGGGTAATTATCCTATTTATTCAATAATTCAACATTCTTAATTATCCTGCAGTCTCGCACCTACGGAAATGGACTGGGGAGCCTGGGCCCGCACCTGCGGAGTGGAGACCGCCCCTGCGGCTCCGCTCCCGCGGAACTTGTCCGCACCTGCGAGAAATGGTCAGACCACTAGGGGTCGCACCTGCGAGGCTGGGACCGCAGGAGCGGTCCCGCACCTCCGACTAATCAACCGCACCTGCGGTCACACCATAACAGGTGCACCAGCAGCTATTTCAGCTGGTTTTTGGCCTCGTGTGGTGTCCGGGAGGCACCTGGGCCCTCCCGAGCCCCCGTCCAAATATACCAACAAGTCCCAAATGATAATACGGCCTTGCTCGAGCCTTCAAAACACCCAAAACAACGCTAACTCAAAATCACACCTCAAAACCCCAAGAACCAAACTTAGGAACTTAAAGTTTTCTAGACTTCGCTAACAACGCGCCGAACCGGCCTATACTACTCGGAATGACACCAAATTTTGCAGTCAAGTCATAAATGACATGACGGAACTATTCCTGGCCTCAGAATTGCATTCGGACCTCGATAACACAAAAACACGTCCAAAACCACAATAGGAACTTAAGGAACATCTTATTTTAATATTGGGAGCCGAAACGCTCTCAGGTCATCAAAAACCCATTCTGAACATACGCCCAGGTCCAAAATCATCACACGAAGCTACTGGAACTGACAAAACTCGATTCCGAGGTCGATTACCCTAAATGTTGACCGAAGTCAAACTTGGACTTAAAGGCCAACCTTAAGGAAGCAATTGTTCCTGTAGCACTCTAAACACCTCCGATCCCGGACCACTAGTTCCCGCAAGTCATAAATCATAAAAATCCGCTATGGGAAGTTTCATTTAGGGGAACATGGTCTGATAACGCAAAACGACCGGTCGGGTCATTACATTCCAACTACCTTATTAGACATAGACACATGAAACACCGAATACATGGAGGACAATGATGGGGAAACATCATAGTCACAGTTTGGCCTATTTCCTTCAAGATTTCATAAGGCCTAATGTGACTACACATAATTTACCTTTATAGAAATTCGCATAACATGCTCATGGAGAAAATATTGAGAATAACCCATTCACTTTCTTCAATTCTAAATCTCTACACCAAACACCCAAACTAAACCTTTGGCTACTTCCAACAATTATTCTAAGATGTGCTAGCATGAATATGACCATAAAATCTTCTATCCAATATATTTGATCACGCGATGATGCTTCTTCTTTGACATGTTTGAACCTTCAACCCCCATAGTTTTACTAGAAATAGGAACAAAGAGGTTCGATATTGGACTGGAATTATTCAAGAATCCATCAATGTGGTGAGTAGGGTATTTCAGGAGATTATATCCCAAGAGACATGAAGTTTATTATCGATAGCGCTGACATGGTTAATCATTGTGATGAAATCATCAATTAGACAAATAGAGTTGCATAGTACACATTGATAACGTGGAAACATGTACATGATCTGGAGATGTAAAAAAAAGTGTGCCATTTTAGACATGTGATATATGGGAGGCATGATCGGGAGAATAAAGACATTAGCATCAGTTATTCCTGGAAGACTATGAGATATGTGAAGGACAGTAATAATTGCTTTATTCCATAAGTGCCTTATTCGGCAATAGTAAGCCTCAAGAAGAAATAGCCAAGTACGTTACACCAGTTGTCTTTGGATTGTATTGAAAATTAGTTTAACTCGAAATAAGAATATTCTGGCACGCTGAATGTGATATGGGTTTCAAAATACATGAAGTTACAATATGCTCTTAAAAGTATTTGACACAAGGAATCTATGCCACAAACCCATGAGGTTAAAAAAAGAAGTTGAACACTTGTGAGATTATTATCATTCTGACAGCTTAACCCTTGCCAATAGTTGATCCTAAATGAGAGGACTAGAGATACGACAAACTTGTCTTTCAAATTAATATGCTCATGATATGTTCCAAAATCTGAAAGCATCTAATTTCAACCTTTCACGAGCGAAACCACATAGCTAGGACATCCTAATATTGGGGTGAAAACATGTATTGGTTAGAGAGAATGAACACTTTGCTATGAGCTAGACATGTTTCTACCATAACACCTCTCAAGTTGCCATATCAGGCCACTTCATGGGCAACTACAATACTAGGAACAAAGTGAGTTACTCACTGAGGCATGCTCTAGGTGGACATGAAATCCATACTGAGATGGGTCAACCAAAGGATCTTCCTGTGACGAATTCGTGAAAATCTAAAATTCCCCAGAAACTTTATGCGGACAAGTGACCCCTTTCAATTGACAACTACACATATAATAGGTGTTGAGATATTATCTCATGTTACTAGGCAATGAAAAGGATTCATGATAATGTTCAAAACAAAGTAAAGTGATTGTTCCAACCATATGAGCCATATACACAGAAGAGAGAGAGAGTTACTCGAGAAGGATCTCAACACTAGGCTATCTTACATTAGATTTTGATACCACATAGGTAAGGTTTACAACGGTGCATGCATAAGCACAAGTGAGAAGATGTTATCCATTTGAATCAAAAGGTTCTTTAAGAAATTCATCAAGTATAGTCCATTGTTGAGAATTTGGGAAAGCAAGTGGGAAGTATTAGCTTAGGGTTATAACTCAATTAATGGAAATACTTATAGAGGTCAATTCCAGAAGAGGTTGTAAATAAGAGAATTTGTGATAGAGTGGCTTCATGAATAATGCGACTCGTTCAGAAAGTAAGTACATGCAATGTTTTGTGATCCAGCATTTGGTTAAGACCATATTTATGTTGGTCCCTTCAATATGGATGTACATATACAACAAGAAAAATAATGCGGTGTTAATAATGATTTACTAAGGAATGACTTGTTGATTCTATATTGATAGGGCAGTAACTTAATTGATGCCCCTCGACTCCACATTATAACATACGTTGGTACAATAATTACATACTCCAAAATGACATCTCCTACACTTCTCACAACGAGGATGAGGTCTACTAAGCTGACTCGCCCCATTGACTTGATATTTACCTTTTTTCATAAGACATAAAAATCCCTCTTATCTTTCCTTTAGGCCTTCACATAGGTTTCGTGCCCCTTTTTCTCGCAAAATCGGGTTTCGACATGTGACAACTCTTTTAATGAAGTGTTAAAAGAGGAGAGCCGCCACCTAATGGGTTAAGGTGCGTTAGGGCACCTATTTGCATATGACTCAGGTTTGACTAGTTTACATCACCAAAAATCGGGTAAGGGCTCAAAATTTCCTCAAAGAGAAGGTGTTAGGCACTCTTTGAGGTCCACAATTGTGGGTCCCGGCCGAACTTGAATTATATGAATTAGTCAGGTAAACAAAGACAGAGAAAAACATGAAGTTTGGGAAATTTTATTAAATGTAAACACTTTATTCAAAGGAAAATAGGAATAAGATGGGGGGGGGGGCTAAGTTTTTTAGCCTAAAGGATCATCTCGTGCAACATAAATAATACTTCGTAACTCCCTCAAGATGGGGTGTTACTCATATTATTCAGCGGGCACAGACTATTATCTCCTGCTACCCGATTACTATCTTTAAGTTATTACCTAAAGCGCACTAGTTGATTCTAAATCGTGCCTTATGCGTGCACTAACCGTCCCATACCTATGGTCCAGGAGGCATTGAAACTCTATTTTGGTGGTTCTAGACTTGATTTAGTTGCGTGGATAAGCAATAAAATAGTGTTTGAAGAGTCCAATATCAGTACTTGAGAGCGAGTAGGAATATCCTATAGGCAGGATTTCTAGAGATTGGCGATTTGAACCGATTTTTTATATTTAGCTCCTATAGACATGTTTTCTAGGTGCAATAGCAAATTAAATAATTAAAGTCCTATAGGCATGATATCTAATGAACATGGTGCAAATCGAAGAGCAGTTATTGGCATTTATTTCCTATAGGCATGCTGTCTAGTGACACATAGCAGTAGACATGGAAATAAATAGAGCACTTATGCTTTGATAGCATACAAATTGTGTAAATGTGTGATTCCCCTAATAGCATGATTTCTAATAGTGCATATATAGAAAGTTAGATAGCAAATAGATCACATAAATCCTATAGGCATGCTTTCTACCCTTTTATGCAAACATTAGACTATACCCATTTTCCAATTTCACTAACACCCCAATTGTTTATTACAGAATTATTACAGACCCAATAATAAATGTAATTACAAAAGTTGTACAAGCAATAATAGTAGGCCCAAAATAGGCCCAAAGATATACCAACATTGCCAGGCCTTCAACTAAACCCTTTCTCCACCAATTAGCACACTCAGATTTCAACAAAGACTATATCCATCAACATAGCCCAAAAACCATATAAGAACTCAAACCAAACCAAACAGCCATAGATTATTCATATGATCCAGACACTGAATCACTTAAACAAATCAATTTGCATATTCAGTAGACAAAAGGAGGATAGGACTGAGTGTCAAAGATAGCTCAGGTCTTAGTAGTAAATAGAATGGCCAAAGAACCTCAAGCCCTAGTGTGTCAGAGTTCACAAGGGTCTCTAATGGTCCCCGAGTAGTGCTCACACTAAGGAGGTAAATAGATAAAGTCTTAGTGGCCTTAGCTTTCAGATGGCCAAGAGTTATAGATCAGAGTAGTGTAGGTAGCCAATGAGAGTGAAGGAATAGTGATAAAGTGACAGAAGTTGGAGAGATGCACTTGTATTTTAGAAAGCAGACAAAGTAAAATTGCCTAAGACACATAACATGCTAGTTAAGAGGGTCAACAAGAATCAGAAGCATGTTTCTATTACAGGTTTAACATTTAGTAAGAAATACATATTGGCAGAAAAGACACATTGAGAGAGTTAGAGGAGAATCAAGTTTTTCTAAGATTACAAGATTAGCATACAAAGGTGCATAGTACCAAACAAGTTTAAATAAAGCACTAGCTTAACAGGTTTAGAGTCTAAGGGTCCAAATCATGCTGAATATCCGTCACAACACCAAAAAGTAGACATGACAATTTATCACTAAGGCAAATAGTCTCAAACATTGTAAGGAAACACTGATTAAGATAGCCACTCTAGAATTCCCAAACAATCACTAAGGATACAAAGACATACTAAGTGACACAAACAGGGGAGCAAGTCATGGTTAATAGTGAAGGCTTTGGTACATATTGGAACACACTACAGAGGGAATTCATAAAAGAGTATGGAAATAAGCTCATGTCCAACAGTAAGTGTAAACATCTAGTTGCCCAAAACTTTAGGCTAGATGATCTTAAAAAGGTCTAAATTATTCAAGTGAAACATATTTAAATAACATTTATTGGAACTAGGAAGTTTAGGTAAAAATCAAATGCTAAAGAGGTTCATATCATAATACAAGTTCAAAGCTAGCAGAGTTACACACGATAATAGCCCCAGAACACATTAAGCCATGAATTTTAGTAGTATGCAACCCATAGACACATAAGAATGAAATTGTAAAGACCAAGTAACTTACCAGTTAAATGGATAACAAGAAAGAACAAAATTCCACAGTATTCTGAATATCAACAAAGAGCAAGAACCTGTAATCTTAGTGCGTCAAAGTTCCCAAGGGCTTCAAATGAACCCCGGGCAATGCTCACACCAATAAAAGTTGAAAAGTCAAATTTTGGTGGCCTTGGATTTCAGCCGGCCAAGAACCAGAGTATAGAACAAGAGAATCAGAGAACAAAGAGCAATAACTTCAACTTTTAGTGAAATTTTAACGATTAAAGGCCTGTCCAAAAGGGGAATGGGATGGGTTTATTTAGTAGTAGAAATTGAAAGACCAAATATGGAAAACGATCAATTAAGCACAAATAAGGAAAGATAATATCATATACAAATCGAAATCAGAAAGGGAGATGGAGTGACTCAAACCCTAATTGGGTTCAACCGTCTGAAACTCAAACCCAAAGTATAAATTGCTCTTAATTGAGCGTATATAGACGGAATACCGCCTAAGATCAAAAGATCCAAATCATTCCAATCCAATCTTGGAAGTGGTACTTGCTAAATTTAAGCAAGTACCTATGTGATACCATAAATGGACGACCAATAACGGGAGAAGGCTGATAAGGTAAGTAAATCAGGGGTGGATTCCATTTCTAGGTCGAAATTGGAGAGAAATCAGGCAACGGATACTAGGGTTTGCAGAAGAGAGAAGAAGGTTCGAGAATCTATAGAGGCGGCTGGCTAACAAAAGTGGTATCTAGGGTAAGGGGTTATAAGGAGTAATGGGGAAAATATTATGAGTCGTTGATCACTTTTGATCAACGGTTGGGATTTGAGAAGAGTTAGGTCAGGTTTTTGACTGAGTTGGGAATTAGGGGTGTTTGGTTTGGGCTAGGGTTATTGGGACAAGGGTTTTGGGGTAATTGAGCCGAGGTCTGGGTAGTTTTAGGTCCGAAAATTGGTTTAAATTTGGGCTAGCTTTTTTAAAATAAAGAAATTAAGAAAAAAACTTATTAATAAAATAGCTAAATAGGTATTAAAAATATTATATAAACAAATAATAGCTGAAGGTTGTAAACATGTAAAAAGTTCTTTTAACTCTAAATAAAATAATATATACAATTAATTGCAAAGTGTAGGCTATATTGCAAAAAATATGTAATTATCATAAAAATACAAAATTTAATTATATAAAATAAATTAAAATATTATAAAATGTACATATGGGTGTAAATAATAAATTTGGATGATTAAGTCATTACAAAATTATTTAAAAGGATAATTACTAGATATTTATATAATAAAAATGTAAAAATAAATTAATTTAGAGCTTTAAATATTATGGGAAATTATAGAAAATGCTTGTATAGGTTTATAAACTAGATAATTATGCAAACATGCTATTTTGTATTTTAAAAATATGAGGAAAAAATTGGGTATCAACAACTGCCCCTTTTTACCCGGGAATGATGAAAGAGTTGTCGGGTAAAGAAATGATGACCGATTTTGACCGAATGGGGTGATTTGAAAAAATGGAGGCCGAACCCTGGCTCAGTTGCCTACATATCCTTGATGGTACGGGAACCAGGCCATGTGTAGTTATGGATCCATAGGTGAACTGGACTGATGGAGTTGTTATAGGAATAGTCGTATGTTTCGGAAAGG
The DNA here is from genome assembly GCA_005239525.1 of Nicotiana knightiana. NCBI lineage: Eukaryota > Viridiplantae > Streptophyta > Magnoliopsida > Solanales > Solanaceae > Nicotiana > Nicotiana knightiana. The sequence continues at coordinate 62,485 of ML374027.1, read as the reverse complement.
GTTCTTTTGGGAAAGGACAATATCAGATGAATTTGCGCGAAATCACGAATGTGAATCTGAGAAGTTATGGGTGTATTTCAAAATGAGCATTTGAACGATTGTCAAGTGAAAATGGGTAACTGATGGTGGTTGGCTGTGTTTGAAATAATTGCAAGATGTGGACATTGAACGGAAACCGGAGTGAAGATTTCTCCCGTTAAGAGAACAGTTACCTCCTTGATTACCTGCAAAACTTAAACACAATGCATGCAAGTATAAATGGGATTATTGCGAGAATTTAAACATGATGTAAATTCCCTTTGGACCATGAAAGTTGTCTTTGGACGGTGCAGATGATGTCCTCAGACTATGACGTCTTGGGATATGAATCATGTGATAAGGGATTCGCAGGACATGAAATGATGTTCTCGGGCCATGAAAATGGTGCCTCTGAACCATGACGCTTTTGAATATGATGTGCAATATTGAGAGATCCTCGGGCCATGGCATGGTGTCTTCCGGCTCTGAGGATGATGCCTTCGGACTATGACGCCTTCGGATGAAATGGCGATGTTTTAACCCATGAGATGCAAAGACATGATGCTTGGTCATATATGAAGCGAAACAAGACAGAGCTTAGTCTTGTGTAAGATTGGGGCAGTGCTTATTCCCGGGCAAATACAAAATAGTGCTAGATTTTAAGTAGCATAATAGAGGTAGCATTTGGTATTATAAAAAGATGCTTAGCCTTAGACAATTGAAGAGGAAGTGCCTAGCCTGATGCCAGAAGAGGAGACGATGCTTAGTCTCGATGCATGGAAAGGCTGAGCTTAGTCTTATGCAATTTAGGGAGGCAATGCTTAACCTCATGCAAGAAGAGGAGACAATGCTTAGTCTCATGCAATTAGGATAAAATTCTTAGGATCATGCAAAGAAAGGCAATGCTTAGCCTTATGCAATTTAGCTGAGGCAATTCTTAGCCTCATGCAAGAAGAGGAGACAGTTCTTAGTCTCATGCAATTTAGGAAACAATGCTTAGTCTCATGCAAGGAAAGGAAATGCTTAGACTTATGCAGTTAGGGAGATAGTGCTTAGTCTCATACAAGGAAAGGCAATGCTTAGCCGCAATTACGGAGGCGATGCTTAGCCTCATGCAAGAAGAGTAGACGGTTCTTAGTCTCATGTAAAGAAAGGCAATGCTTAGCCTTATGATATTAGGGAGACAATGCTTAGTCTCATGCAAGGAAAGGCAATGCTTAGCCTTATGCAATTAGGGAGGTAATGCTTAGCCTCATGCAAGAAGAGGAGACAGTTCTTAGTCTCATCCAATTAGGAGACAATGCTTAGTCTCATGAAAAGAAAGGACAATGAGTGATAACAGAGTATTTCTTAGCCGGAGACGTGTTTATGTTTGGCAACTTTGCCGTTATGAAGATACTGATTTTTTATGTGTGTGCGTATTTGCGAATGTTCCTTGTTTCCGCATCCAAAAAAAAAATGTGAGTTTTGCCGGGAAGGTTGGTTTGTGCCTTCGCTCGCTTGCTTTGATTTTGTTCCTGTCTCGAGATCCAGTTCGAGTTACCCTGGGTAGTATCTGGCTGTTTATAAAAATAAAGTTTTCGAGAAAATATGCGTGCATTTGATGAATGTAGTTACTCAAAATATAGTAGTATGCAATATCAAGTAAGTTAGATGAACCAATCATTGTGACACTTTTAGAGACATTGCGACTTCCTTGCGTTAGAATTTTGAGGGTCGTCCTCAAAATTCTGCCCCCGGTTTAATTAGCAATTCTTTGATTGTTCTGCATATGATGAAGTTGGCGGGACTTGCTTCGGAATTTTGAGGGTCTTCCTCAAAATTCTGCCCCAGTTTCTGACCATGATAAAAATGAAGATCTTATTGAGTTGTGACTGAACCCATAGAGACGCCTATGAATCCCCTCTTAAACGGCAATCAGGTCAAGCGTAGTTCAGTTACTTCAGATGAAGAAATGTAAACAATCTAAACATAGTATCTCTTGACTGCGTCTGAGTTGATAGGTTTTGGCCAAATTTCTCCGTCCATTTCTACAAGTATAAGCGCTCATCCTGTTAGTACTCTGTGAAGAATGTAGGGTCCGTGCCAATTAGGTGAAAATTTCCCTTTGGCTTCATCTTGATGCGGCAAGATCCGTCAGCATCAACTGCCCCGGTGTGAACTGTCTAGGTCTGACCCTTTTGTTGAATGCTTTGGAAATTATTTTCTGGTAAAGTTTACCATGGCATAACTAATTCATTCTTTTCCCGTCAATGAGAGCCAATTGTTCATAGAGACTTCGTATCCATTCTAGATCACTGAGTTCATCTTCTTGTATGATTCTTAAAGAAGGAATTTCAACTTCGGCGGGAATGACAGCTTTAGTACCGTAGACCAGCAAGTAGGGAGTTGACCTGGTTGATGTGCGAACTGTGGTACGATATCCCATCAAGGAAAATGGTAATTTCTCGTGCCATTGTTTGTGATTATCTACCGTCTTTCTCAATATTTTCTTAATGTTCTTGTTGGCGGCCTCCATGGCTCCATTCATTTGAGCCATGTATGTTGTGGAATTATTATGCTTGATATTGAAGGTTTCATACATAGATTTCATTAAGTCACTGTTAAGGTTGGCGGCTTTGTCGGTGATGATGGATTCTGGCACACCGAACGGCAAACAATACGATCCCTGACAAAATCTGCGACGAGTTTCTAGTTACAGCTTTGTAAGATGCAGCTTCAACGCTTTTTGTGAAGTAGTCTATGGCCACTAGAATGAACTTGTGCCCATTCAAAGCGGCGGGTTCGATCGAACTGATAACCATTCCCCCAGCGGATAAAGACCAAGGTGCACTTGTTGCATTGAGTTCGTTTGGTGGCACTCGTATCATATCTGCATGTATTTGGCATTGATGACACTTTTGGACATACCTGATGCAGTCCGTTTCCATAGTCATCCAAAAATATCCTGCTCTTAATATCTTCTTAGCTAAAACAAAATCGTTTATGTGTGGTCCGCAAGTTTCGGCATGTATCTCTTCGAGCAGTTTGGAGGCTTCCTTGGCATCAACACACCGCAATAATCCTAGATCTGGAGTCCTTCTGTACATAATTCCTCCACTTTGGAAGAAATGGTTGGACAATCTTCGGAGTGTGCGTTTCTAAATACTCTCTTTTTGCCAAGTATTCTTTGATGTCATGGAACCTCGGATTCCCATCCATTTCTTCTTCAACATGAGTGCAATAAGATGGCTGATTATGGATCCCTACCTGAAGAGGGTTGATGAAATTCTTGGCTGGGTGTTATATCATGGAAGATAGAGTGGCCAATGCATCTGCGAACTCATTCTGGATTCTCGGAACATGTTTGAACTCTATCTTTGTGAATCTCTTCATCAACTCTTGCACATATAGTACATATACAGTAATATTTTGGTATCCTTTGTAGTCCACTCCCCTAGAACCTGATGTACCAAAATGTCTGAATCACCAATTACCAGTAATTCTTAATTGTTCATGTCAATGTCCAAATTGAGCCCCAAGATACAAGCCTCATATTCCGCCATATAGTTGGTACACGGAACTCTGAGTTTCACGGATACCAGATAGTGTTGACCTGTCTATGATACCAAAACAGCTCCAATACCTACTCCTTTGAAATTTTCAGCCCCATGGAAGAACATTCTCCAACCGTCGTAGGTTTTGGTGATATCTTCCCCTACAAATGAACTTCTTCATCGGGCAAATACGTCATCAGCGGTTTGTATTCTCCTCCGACAGGATTTTCTGCCAGATGATCCGCTAATGCCTGTCCCTTGATCGGCTTCTAAGTTACATAGACGATGTCAAATTCACTCAATAGTATCTGCCATTTTGCTAACTTCCCCCTAGGCATGGGTTTTTGGAAAATGTATTTTAGAGGATCCATCCTTGATATGAGATATGTGGTGTAGGCACAGAAGTAGTGCCTTAACTTTTGAGCTATCCATGTCAGAGCACAGCAGGTGCATTCCAGCAAAGAATACTGTGCTTTATAGGGTGTGAACTTCTTACTTAGATAGTGTATGTCCTGCTCTTTTCTTCCTGTCTCATCGTGTTTTCCCAAGACACAACCGAAAGCCCCATATACTACGGACAAATAGAGTAACAAAGGTTTCCCAGGTTCCGGTGGGACCAGGACTGGTGGTGTAGACAAATATTCCTTGATTTTGTCAAAAGCTTTCTGACATTCTTTAGTCCAACTTGTTGCGGCATCCTTCTTTAACATTTTGAAAATCGATTCACAACTCACAGTTGATTGCGCTATGAAACAACTGATGTAGTTGAGACTCCCTAAGAAGCTCATCACGTCTTTCTTGTTCTTTGGAGGTGGCAAATCCTGGATAGTCTGACCTTTGACGGATCTAAGTCAATTCCTCGGCGGCTGACGATGAATCCTAAAACTTTCCAGCAGGGACCCCAAACGTACACTCTGCGAGGTTCAAATTCAAATTATACCTTCGAAGTCGATCAAAGAACTTCTTCAGGGCTGCTATGTGATATGTACCCTTCTTGGATTTGATGATAACATCATCCACGTACACTTCTATCTCCTTGTGTATCATGTCGTGGAAAATGGTTGTCATGGGTTTCATATAAGTAGCTCCAGCATTCTTCGGGCCAAACGACATCATTTTGTAGTAGTATACTCCACATGGCGTAATAAAGGTTGTCTTCTCAGCATCTTCTTCATCCATCCAGATCTGATGATATCCTGCGAAATAGTCCACAAAAGACTGGAGTTCATGCTTGGCACAGTTTTCGATTAGTATGTGTATATTGGGCAATGGGAAATCATCTTTAGGACTTGCTCTGTTTAAATCGCGATAGTCAATACATACTTTGACTTTTCCATCCTTCTTCTGAACTGGCACGATATTAGCCAACCAGGTTGGATATTCAACCACTCTAAGAACCTTAGCTTTGATCATCTTGGTGACTTCCTATTTTATTTTCAGACTCATATCGGGCTTGAACTTTCTGAGCTTCTACTTTACAAGCGGACACATAGGGTTGGTAGGTAGTTTATGACCCACTATAGATGTGCTCAAACTAGTCATATCATTATAAGACCATGAGAAAATATCCTCATATTCCTTCAAGAAATGAATGTACTCTTCTTTCTCTGACGGCGACAGGTGAATGCTTACACGAGTTTCCTTGACTATTTTGAAATCTCCCAAATTAACTATCCCGGTTTCATCCAAATTTGACTTAGTCTTGTTCTCAAAAATTTTCACTTCTCTGACAATTTCCTCAGGTATTATATCTTCTTCTTCTATTTCCTCTGAATCACTATCCTTATGTTGCGTTGTCCCATTACATGTCACAGTTGCAGGTTCATCCGGATAAGTAATAATAACGCTATAGAGAGAAAATGTAAAGGCTAATAATCAATACTAAAACAACAAACAATTGATAAATACTAAAACGTCAAACAAATGCATTTTTAATGATCCGAACAATTATTTCAAAGCAAAATGATTAAAACAAATACTGAAAAATGTCTTAAAATGCTCATAAAATTGTTTTTCAAGGTAAATGATGCTAATTGCCAGGCTAACCAGGAACTCGACGGGCCATTGATGGTGTAGTAGTCCAATTCCTTAGAAAAGCTCCCTTCTCCAATGTCTGGATGACGAGGCCTTCCTCCTCCTCCTCAACTATTGCACTGCAGACCATGTCTTCATCTTCCAAGAACAGATTCCTTATGCTATCTAGAACGTCATTTTCTTCAGATCCCCACATCATGTCGGCTTGATGAAATGACCGGCTCAAATGTGGTACCGGCTGCTCAAGAGGGTAGTAAGAACCAAGCCATGGTGGCGACCAATCATTATACTCCTGCCAGGTGTACTTATATCCAAGCCCAAAAGTTGTGCCATGACGCTTTGGTTGTATTGGTTTAGTGATACACGAGAGATTTTTACTAAGACCCTTACCGGGTTCAAACCCTGTCCATGCCAATATACTTTCTATCTTTCTACTCCACCATTTATCTTTCTCCACTGCGTTGATATGGTTGATGCGATGGTATGTTTCTTCACCCAACTTCCTTTTATTCTCAACAACCAGAACAGTTTGATTGGTGTAAATAGGATTACTTCTGTCCCCATGGATGATTACTTCCTGATGATTCCGTTCGAACTTCACGGCTTGGTGTAGAGTAGAGGCTACGCCTTTAGCAGCATGTATCCAAGGTTGTCCCAACAAAAGATTGTATGTGGTGAATATGTCTAACACTTGAAATTCAACATCAAACCAGGTTGGGCCCATATGTAAACAGAGGCTGGTCTCTCCAATTGTGGCCCTTTAGGACCCATCAAGTGCTTTCACGTTCATACTCCCTGCTCGTATCTCATTCAGACCCTTACCGAACCTCTTCAAAGTAGTTAGTGGACAGATGTTGAGACTTGAACCTCCGTCTATCAGGACCCTAGCGATGAATTTGTGCTCACACTACATTGCGATATGCAGTGCCTTGTTGTGACTCAGTCTTTCCGGTGGCAGTTCGTCTTTGTGAAAGGTGATCTTGCGGCTTTCCAGTACCTATCCTAACATATTGGCCATCTCCCCACTGGTAATGTTATTGGGTACATAGGATTCGTTCTACACTTTCATCAATGCATTCCTGTGCGCCTCGGAGTTCTGCAGTAGTGATAAAATGAATATTTGAGCAGAGGTTTTGTTTAGATGATACCATAGAATATTCTCTCGCCTGCACCTTTCTCCAAAGATCGTCTGGGCCAGTCTCAATGAAAGGCGGCTTCGAAGTGGCTTCTTTATTTGTTCCTCCCAAACGTTCGGGTGTATAAACCCTACCAGTTTTGGTCATGACTTGTGATGCACCTGTTTCCTCCATTTTTTCTTTTCCTTTCCTTCTTGCTTTTGCAGCATAATCTCAGGGTATATCATTAGAATTAAAGGACGGTGTAGCTGCTACTGTCATTGTGAATGGTGTTGTCACTTCAACCTCAAATGGGGTTGGCGCGGCTGAGGGTGTTGTCACTTTAACCTCAAATGGAGTTGGTGTGGCTATCTCGACCTCAAACGGTGCTTGAATCTGTACCACGATAGGTGTGAGAGTTATTGGAGGTATTTTAAGCTCACCCCCTTCACGAATGAGTCCAATTGACCCTTCCAGATCCCATTCTTCATTGGTTTCTATCACATTTACCCCCTCGCCCCTGTGATCCGGGAGAGGGTTGTTACGAACATTAGGTGAAACCTCATTTGCTTGTATAACTCTGGTGTCAATCATTGTCTGGATCTTATCCTTCAAAGTACGACATTCATCAATAGTATGACCCTTCATGCCCGAGTGGTAAGCACATGTCTTATTTGGATTAATCCACTGGGAGGAATTTTCCATAGCAACAGCGGGAATGGGAGTGACATAACAGGCAACTTTCAGTCTCTCCTACAGTTGGTCGATGGGTTCATCGATTGGGGTATATTGTCTGGGCAATCATTTGGTCTTAGTTTTTATAGTTTTGGCGGGCTGGTGGTGAATGGTGGTATGCTGGCTGGGTGTTATAAGTATGGTAAGTGGCGGCAGGTTGTTGGTATCTCGGAGGTGAAGGCTGATATGTGGGTGGGGGTGTTTGGTATGTGAGAGGAGACTTTGGACCTTGGGCCACCATTACTGCCCCTACTTCTTTCTTTTTAGAAATACCACCTAACTGCAAGGCTTTGTTTGTAGCCTGGAGCACTTCAAAATTTGTCATCATTCCACTCTTAACCCCTTCTTCTATTCTTTCTCCCAATTTGATGATGTCAGAAAATTTATGGTATTCAATAACCATCAGTCTCTCGTAGTACTGCGGATCCTGAGCTCAGACAAAGAACTTATTCATCTGTTGTTCTTCCAGTGTTGGCCTTACTTTCGCAGCTTCAGACCTCCACCGAGTAGCATACTCGTGGAAATTTTCCATTGGTTTCTTCTTAAGATTCTGAATGTAGAAAATATATGGCGCATTTTTCGTATTAAACCTGAACCGATCCATAAAATCTAACGCCATGCTCACCCAATTAACCTATTTCTTCGGGTTTTGACTGATGTACCAACACATGGCATCTCCAGTGAGGCTCCTCGTGAACAGCTTCATGCAGATTCTTTCTTCTTTACCAACCCTTACAAGCTTGTCACAATACGTTCTCAAATATACCTTCGGATCACCTGTACCGTCGAACATTTCGAACATAGGAGGTTTGTAACCCTGTGGCAGTTCTACATCCGGCTGAATACACAAATCCTCATAATTTAAACCCTCGACGCCTTTACCACCTTTGACACTTTGGACTATTCCAGTAAGTTTCTTGAGTTCCTCCGTCATGTTCTTGATGATCAGGTGCTTCTTGGCGGACTTCGGTGTATACAGGGTCTATTGTGGAGTGTGGGGTAAGGTTTCCACGTATATAGGGTTAATTTGATGGACTCCAGGAATTTGGGCGTAGTGGTGATCGTTGTTTTAGTTTTGGGGATCAGGGGTAGGTTGTGGTGCATTTTGAGGAGTGTGATAGGTGGTGGTTTATAGATACTGGGTTGGATGGTGATGATGTTGTGGAGGGGTCGATACTGGTGAAGGATTAGGATTTTGAGAAAATGTGTGGCATATTGATGAGGTGCAGGAGGATTTTGCGGGTGTTACTTTTCTGTGTTCTTGGGAGGTACTGGGTTTTGGGTGTTTTTTTGGTTGATGTCGGGACGTTCAGGGTGAGGGAAAGGTTTGCCAAGTTCCGGACCTGCTCAAGTTCCCCTTGTAATGCAAGTATTTCCTGTTCCAACCGTAAGAGCAAATCATTTTGTACCGGAGTACTCCGACCATATGAAGTTTCAACATTCTCTGCGCGAGAAGCGTTGTCTTTTCTGATACCGTTCATATCATCCATTTTGTCTTTTCCTTTGTTTTTGGGATCACTTGGAGGATGAGAAGGTGGAGGACCTCTAGATCTGGTATGATATGCTGATGATGCCAGTATGCATGAACCAACCTTAGGGAATGCGAATAAACAAAAGAAAAGAAAACAAAAGGCAACCAAGTAAGTAGGGAGTATTAAAAATATGTTTGTGGTATTTAAACACGTATTGTGGAATTATAAATTCGCGTCCTAATTTGGGGGACCTCATTATTCCCGAGGTAGGCCTAAGCGACATATAGATTTGGAAAAAATCGATGCCAATAATTGCGTCATTTCATTAAATGTGAAAATGAACCAATCTCTACTAAAACGACAATAATGGGAAAAAGTTACTAATGGCATTTGCCTTATTACAATCATTGTCTAAGACGAGTCTAGAAAGAAATAAAACATTGTTTCCTAATCTACTTGGTCCCAGAGGGACCTTCTCCATGCTTGGCCTTCTTGTCTCCATCAATCAGGTTCCCCAAGTCGCACATGTCCAATAGCAGATAAGCCCTTGCTAGATGCCTTCCTTCGTTGCCCTCTGCATTCTGATAGTCCGAGATCTTTTTCCTCATCTTTCCCTCAAGCTCCATCAACCCCTGCTCCAAATATTCCAACCTCTCTGTTGATTTAGTAGCGATTTCTTTCCACTCATGGATTGCTTCCATGTCCACTTTATGTTGTTCCAAATGCCTGGCTTCAGACTCTAAAACCCTTTTGCGCAACATCCTATATTTGACTTGTGCTTCAGTAGTGTTGTCAATAACCCTATTTTTCAGATTAATTCGTGGCTTGACATTCTCCGTTATATCATCTACCAACCATGATGGATAGAAGTACACATGGCCGACATGATACCGATCTGGCTCGATGGTATCTTTCTCCACAATGATCTTTGATTCCACATATGGTGTGCCTCAAACTTGAATGGAATAGTGTTCCCCTTGAAGTCTGCTTTGTACTGGACCATGTTGGAAACCCGAGGTATAACCTGCTTTCTCCCAGCTTTCCTTATTACACTTATAGGAGCATAAGGATAGATTCCTCTTAAACCGATTAGTACTAGAGGAGTGGTCTCTCTTGACCTGATGATGAACTCACTGCTAGGGAACTATTTGAACATCCCTTTTCATTAGTCAAATTACTGAAGAAACGTACCCAGCTTACAACATTTCCTGGTTGCGCAAACCTATTTGGGATAAATGTCATTCTTTTCGGATGATGATAGGCTATGTAGTCATTCCATGGTCGTAGCAGAAGTTCTTGACGGTATTCACCTCTCTGAAAGTGTTCTAATAACCACACATGCAGCAACATATTGTAACCCTCGAAGTGCTTATACCCTTTTTGCAATGGTCTAGGGCCCGGTACATCTCAACTAAGATCATAGGAATGATGGTGTAAGTTTGCCCCTCAATTCCCTCCATTAATTCCTAGCGACCATAGCTAGGCGAGTGTGGATCCTTTCCCCCTTGATTGGAAATATCAGTATCCCCAAAAAACAGACAATGAATACGAAGACCCGGCGGTGTGTCCAACCCAAGAAAGTAATGGAAAGTTCATCATGGTGAAGGCGGTATTACTTGATATGCCCACGTTCATAAAGAAACTCAAATGGCATGTATGATTTATTTAAACAGAGTAATTCATCCTTTTTCTTGAAACTCGTCATCTTTAAGAAACCTCGGGGGGCTGCGATTTTCCGATACCAATAAACCGGGAATATCCCATGGGAGCCCAGCGAAGCCTCCTATTTCCTCTAAAAGAGGAATCATTTATATGTCTCCAAAATAGAAGACAACTCTCTTCTCATCCCAAAACATGGTGGCGGCCTTAATCAATGCGTTGTTTGGATTAATGTCTAATAAGGAGGGTAAATTCCCGAGGACCCTTTTCACATGGTTCTTGTCACTAGGTGAGAGGTTTTTCCACCAATCAAGCAGCAAAGGTGGATGTTTTGAACCATGCCGAACCTGGGGACTTCGTGCCTCATTTCTGTGAAACAAATAGAGTTAGCTCTTTCCCCCTCAGGATTTGACTATTTACACATTAATGATCAGCATACCGGCATGTTTTCTCCAAATAATGCACATATCGTGACGGTGTCCATTGGTGTTATGGAAATCCCGCAGGACTTTGGACAAGGCTTTCCTTAGCGGGTTATCACGCGGGCATTGTTCTAACCCATACTAGGTTTGGACATGATGCATGCACAGTTGATATCAGAGTGGGGTTTCTAGAACAATCTAGACTGGTACTCTCAAGCCGAAAACGTGAGAGGGAAAGGCACGGAATCGTCGACTGCACCGCTGATCGACTAGGTTTACTGCATATAATCCTTTCCAAATTTAAAGGGTGATTTTGGAAGAGCGCGGACACTCATCAAGCGCCGCTATGATATTAACTGGGAACGAGTGGAATATGATGTGGAGCATGCTCTATGCAAAGCTAACAACACGTTGTCAAATATTTTGCATGATGAAAACAATAAATGCAGTATTAAAGTGAAACGTAAGAGGCATAAAAAGAAAGAAAAACAAGAAGAAGTTAGTTCGTGTAATATGGGAATTGTAATAAAGTAAGCGAGGGAGTAAGGGTGGGAAGAGACACAATGTAGAAATTTTAAAAATGAATTGGAGTAAATAAGTACGACTACAAAAGGGAATACACATGTTATAGCCAATTTGAGCAAATAAGGAAAGATAAAGGAAAGGATTTGCATATTAATAAGAATTCAAACAAAGGGATAATAGGGGAAGGGCGTGCATGCAACAATAAAAGAAAAACAGGTACGGGATGTTCATGTGGGTAGAAAATAAGAGAAAAGGAAGCACGTTTATCAGAGAGAACTAATTCATCTAAACCAAATTTTCTATGGTAAGAGCCTAAAGATCCCCAGTAGAGTCGTCATGCTGTTGTGCCCCTTTTTCTCGCGAAATCGGTTTTTGACATGTGACAACTCTTTGAAGGAAGTGTTAAAAGAGGATATTTTCCACATAACGGTTTAAGGTGCGTTAGGGCATCAATTTTCATATGACTCAGGTTTGACTAGTTTGCATCACCAGAAATCGGGTAAGGGCTCGAAATTACCTCAAAAAGAAGGTGTTAGGCACTCTTCGAGGTCCAAAATTGTGGGTCCCGACCGAACTTGAATTATATGAATTAGTTAGATAAACAAAGACAAAGAAAAGCAAGAAGTTTGAGAAATTTTATTAAATAATATCACGACCCCAAATTTAAACTGGCCGTGATGGCCCCTATCATGGTACTAGACTAGCCAAATTTAATGAAAATATCATAAGGTTCCTATTTAAAACATAAATTATCCTATGTTTCATAATAATTTCCACTTTTAAGCATTTCAAAACAATAAAAATGATAAGAACGTCTAAACACAGCCTCAACATTTGAAGTCAACCGTCATGAGCATCTAAGAAGTGATACAGTCTAATACTAATTCTCTACTACAACAAGTCTGGGAAGTAAAGTAAAATGACAGAGTAGGCTGCGGACGCCGAGCAGCTACCTCACAATCTCCGAATAATGCTCCAACCGGAGTAGCTCAACTATCGCTCTACCCCGGTACCTGAATCTGCACACAAGGTGCAGGGAGTAACTTGAGTACGCCAACTCAGTAAGTAAAAACCATAAATAAAGACTTGAGTGCAGTGACGAGCATTTTTAAAGATCATGAAAAACCATATAATAAGCAACAGTAGAAGTGGTTAAACTCAAGTCAGGAATTTACATTCCGAATATTTCATAAAAACTCCAGTTTTCCATTTTATAATTCGTATAAATGTTTGTTCAACATTTTTCAACTGAGGCTCAGTGTAAAGAAGAGTGAAAACAATATTTTCATAAAATATCAGCTGCTCGGACACAGTGTCACTCACGAATAAGCCTCTCGGTCAATCCTGTCAGTCACTCATAACTCCACTCTCATAGGTCAATGCTCACACTCAACACTCTCACTCAACAGGTACCATATATAACTGCTCTGGCATGTAGCCCAATCCATATAATAACCCGTTGCGTCGTGAAACTCGATCCATAATAGTAACCCACTGCGGCGTGCAACCCGATCCATTATAGTAACCCGTTGCGGCATGCAACCCGATCCATAATAGTCGACTGCGCTCACTAGGGGTGTACAGACTCCTGGAAGGGCTCCTTCAGCCCAAGTGCTATATCGCTGCGGCGTGCAGCCCAATCCACATAATATCTGCTGCGGCGTGCAGCGCAATCCGATATATATACATTGTTACAGCGTACAGCCCGATCCATAACTATCCTCACAAACTCGGCTCTCGGCCTCACACAGTCACCCTCACAAGCCACTCGGGCAAATTCATCACAACTCACGGGACTCAGCCCAAGATAACTCTCAGTATTCAAAAACAGGGGATAACAGTGATAAACAGCAACAGAGATAAAGCATGACTGAGTTCATAATTTTTCTATCAAGAATAGTGTGAGAATAGTGGGAAAAATACCCCTGAGGGTCAAAACAGGTTGGCACAAGGCCCCAAACATGGCATACAGCCCATAATATAATATAAACCTTTAAAATACAGGATATCATATGACTTTAAAATCAAACACACGGCTTAATAATCGTAAGGAGACGGACCAAGTCTCAATCCCTATCGGTGCACGCCCACACGCTCATCACTTAGCATGTGCGTCACCTCATTTATCAAAACAATATGAAATATCGGGGTTTCATAACCTCAGGTCCAGATTTACAATCGTTGCTTACCTCAAACCAACCCGAATACTAATCCGCGATGCTCTTTCCCCTCGAATCGACCTTCGATTGCTCCAAATCTAGTGAAAATCAGATTTATACCATCAATATACGCTAAAGGAATGAATTCCACATGAAAATTATCAAATTAGACCAAAAATTCCGAATTTGGCTCAAACCTGGACCTTAGGCCCACATCTCAGAATCCGATAAAAATTAGATCACAAGAGTCCTTATCCTCCCACGAGTCCGTACATACTAAGAACATCAAAATCGGACCTCAAATGGCCCCTCAAATCCTCAATCAAATGTCTCCAAATCATAAGCCCTCATTCTCCAATTTTTGGGTTTAAATTCCACTAATTTCAGGTTTAATTACTCAAAAATCATCATAGAATTGAGTATTGAAGTAAAAAAATCTTACCTCCAAGTGTTTCCCTTTGATTCCCTCTTCAATCCCTCTCAAAAAGCTTAAAAACCGCTCAACAATGGTGAAAAATGGACTGAAATTTGCGAAGGAGGGGTTTAAATACTTCTGCCCTGATCACTCTATGCGAACGCGACCTTTCGCATGCGATCGCGTAGAACACATTTTTCCAGCAGCCTTCTCCAACTCTTCCGGATAGCCTCTATTATAATGTTCATAACCTTTTGTACAAAAATTCAAATTACAATTGGTTTAGCTTTCTAAAGACTGGACATCAAGGGCTACAACTTTCATTATTCATCTTCAAGTTTCTTATAGATTGTGAGTTATAATCTTCCAAAGTCGGGAAAATGGAGCAGAAATTTTACTCTATGCGATCGCGGGAAGCCTTATGCGATCGCATAGCACAGCTAGATTTTTCCAATTTTTTTCTATGCTAACGCGGCCAGATATATGCTATCGCACTGTACACCCCTGAAGCCAAAAACCAGCAACTAGAAATGGTCCGAAACCACCCGAGACCCTCGGGACCTCAGCCAAAAGATACCTACACATCCCATAACATCACACAAACTTAGTCGAGCCCTCGAATCACCCAAAACAACATCAAAATACCAAATTAACCCTGAATTCAAGCCTAAGGATTTCTAAACTTTCGAAATTCACCAATGATGCCGAAACCAACCAAACCAGGTCCGATTGACCTGAAATTTTGCACACACACATCAAAAATGACACTACAAACCTATACCAACTCTCGGAATTCCATTCCAACACCGATAGCTAATTTTCCACCGCCGACCAAAAATCGCCAAAAATTCAATTTCACCAACTCAAGCCTAATTCTACCACGGACCTCTGAATAACATTCCGAACACACTCCTAAGTCCAAAATCACCTAACGAATCTATCTGAATCATAAAAACCAAATTCCGAGATCGTTTACCCATAAGTCAACTTCCGGCTGACTTTTCCAACTACATAACCAACTGAAGAGATTAAGTGTCTCATTTCTCTCCACAATCACGCCGAACCTAAACCAATAAACCTAACACAACATGAAAGAGCTGAACTACATATAATGAAGACAAAACAGGGGAAGTGGGGCTAAAACTCTCGGAACGACCAATCGGGTCGTTACATTCTCCCCCACTTAAACCTACGTTCGTCCTCGAACGTGCCCATAGTTGTTCCCAAAAACCATCAAAATTTCTGAATAACCTTACCACACACATACCCAGGGTGATCCCACGTCACCCTAACCCATATAGTTCTGATAACATAACATAACTAAAATTTCACAATTCCACCTGACCGATAAACCTTAGAACCAAATTCCCACTTCTGAAATACTTTGCAAGATCAAAATTCCACAACTATAAACTAAATAAGTCTGAACACGTTGTATCAATCCATATCCGTAACCCAAGATGTAATTACATAATATACCGCATGACTCGAACACTCATAGAGATAACTCCTAATCACAATAGCCGCTCAAAACAACCCAATACCGGTACATAACCTCTTATCAAGCAATGCCCCGCTCTAACACTTTCATATGCTGTCGATGATGAAAGAAACACGTAGAAGCTAGAAACATCCCACGAGCTCAAACCATAAAAAAGATTCACATGAGAGGACTATCTTGTTATCAACAATTACCATCACAACACCATGCTACAAGCCTAGCACACATCACAAATCAAAACACACGAGTCTGACACCAAGGATCATACATTTACATAACTCCGCTACAATGCGTGATCCCATCCAAATGTTGGTCCACATGAAATACTTCAAGCCACCTTGATCAAAATCAATAACCATGCACAATTCAACATTAAGTACTCAAGGTGCATTGTCATAACCATGGGGGAATCAGACGATACCATGCCACACGAATCTGAAAGAACATAATCGATACGCCCCAATCCCGAAATAAAGCCCAAATAAATCCGCACCATATGTCCATATAACCAACAATCACCACTTCCTGCAACATCGAAGGGTAACTCATAGATCACTCCGGAAGATGAATAAACTCAATGACAATCGAATGGTACATCCCTCAACAATAGCAATTCGGAGTCAACAATTCCAACCCAGTGCAGAACACACACTCATATTGGGCCTACCAATAACTCTAAATCAACTCTGGTCACCCACAACAGATAGATAACTCTCTGAAGGTTCACAATGACTGAATCATGGCATTTACTAACATTGGACTGGCTTTGCTCGCATCCTCACAATCCACAACCATAAAATAATTTGTTTATTAGAACTCTCAGTCTCGAAGTCCATGAAGCGCACAAATTACCATATATGATCCCAACTCCACCGCTTGAATATATCACACACCTCTAATACTGAATCATTCCACGAGGAATACTCCTATAATTCTTCTATGCCACCAAGCAAACTTGAATACCAACAGTTGATCCAACAAGATAGCGCCGCGATACCAATGAAGTATCCTTAACTCAAACACATTGCTCTTTCTTAAATGTATACCCTCATTAAGCTGCACCAAGTAGTTATACCATTTACCTAGTCATCTGAAACTGTCCATGCTGCCTAATAATTTATGACCTTCCTTCCAGATTTGAAATGTGACCTCACACATGCAAATCTCAAGCTACACAACATATCGCATATACCACGCCATCCTATGATAAATATGATAACTTCCTGATCCCTTCCGAGCCACAAGCTACTACATACCCAACTAGCCAAGAACTTTCCATTTGATCCCATTTAGAAGCAAAATCACTATACATCACTTGCACCTCATGCCAATAGAATATATGCATCTCTAACCGTGGTAGAACTCATCAGGAACTATTTGAATCCCATTTGTACAACACCAAACCGTCAGGACTGAATCCTTCTAACTCAACCAAGCTACGCAGGCCACCAAAAATCCAAGAGCATTTCTAAGAAACACCTGTAAAAACTCATTGCCTCATAAACACCCAAGGAACTAATCATATCCCTTACCATGCTGATCCGACCTACTACAAAGTTGTCCTATTTATCCAAATCCCTTCTGACTTACCTTCGAATTGATACTTCTCCTTGCCATAATATCGAAATTCTCAACATATACTCACCACGCATGACCCAATCATAAGACTGTACCGTCTAAGGCTCGTAAGTCGCTGAATATCCTCCCAAATATCCCTAAAAGTGACACATTCAAAATAGTTACCCTGAAGAGACTTCCTGCGAATCTAAAGCCATTACCTTCACTTTCCTGATACTGATATGTAGAGTCCATGAAAATGTAGAAATGTCACAAGTCCTGACGCCCTCTAACACAAATCTCAGTTCTAGCCAAATGCACACCTTAAAAATTCCCAATTGTTAAGTATAACCTTGAATCCATCAGAACCATTCTCGAGAGTCATCCACTCTACACAAATCTCAATTAAACTGATCAAACGACCTAACCCCATTTACACACCAACATACTAGGAAGTAGTCCACACATTCGAAGCAACAAGCAAATTCCTACACTGCACACACTACAACTTTTTCAACTACAACTCAATCATTCAATAAAATCCCTTTACCCATAGAGTACCTTACAACCTATATCAAAAACTCCCATCACTCGATTCATTCCCAGACTTCACCTCTGCAGATCCAAACTGATCCGCCAATATACCTCGAACTGAAACCAATACACCACATAATCGTGCAATCAACTTATCATTAACAGCCTCCCCCACTTGACTCAAAGCCAACGACCAAGACAAACAATAAGTCACAATGCCCATACGCTATCACTGTCACCATACTGCAGTGAAATTCAACTAAATCCTTCATAAGCTCATATGACACAAACCATCTGATATTCCACATCGTATGCAAATCTCGTATTCACCATTGTAATAGTCCTTCCAACTTCCACAAGCGATCTAAAATAAAATTGCAACATATATCAATTTTTGATAAAAAAGGACTTGCCACATAATCACCTAAGGATCACATAACCTCAGGACACCCCGCGGGAGATAGCCCCGCCTGCATAGCCTCAGACTGATCTCTCTCTATACCCTTCCAAACATCATAGCTATTACGCAATCACTTTATCCTTCTGCATCTAAACACAACCAATGCCTACCCTCAAGGCATCACAATACGCGGTATAAGAACCTGAAGCTGATGGCAGAACTAACACTAGAGTTGTGGTCAATGAAATCTTGAGCTTCTGGAAGCTCTACCCACACTCGTCTAACCATATGGATACCCTCATTGGAAACCACGTGTCCCAAGAATGCTACTGATCTGAGCCAAAAATTCACACTTGAAGAACTTTGCATAGATATTCTCCTCCCTGAATCCTTAGAATACCATCCTCAAATGCTGGGTATGCTACCCCTGACTACGAGAGTACGCCAGGATGCTATAAATGAACACAATAATGAAGGAGTGCAGTTACTGCTGGAATACACCGTTAATCTAATACATGGACGCTACTGGGAAATTGGTCAGCCTAAAACCATCACTAAACTTTTATAACACAACAGGGAGGTCCACTTCCCTCCACAACTAAACTACATGAGAGGTCCTCCAATATACTCGCAAGTCGAGGCCATATGTCGTCCCAAGATAGAAGTCGAACACTCAATAGCTCTTGCTACATATCCAGCCAATCATTTTTGTCACAATCAAACAATATTAACCCATCTCACCATCGACTCACACTTACCACATAGTCATCCAGCCACAAAGTCCCGCCAATAAGGACACAAATGAACATATAAGTCCCAAATGCACGGCTCACATAATCGAAATCTCAGCACTCAAGCCACAGAATAAAATCCAGCCTCAAGTCCTCCAGACTGGCCCATTATCAACATGCTAAAATCACCTCTCGCACCCCACCCATGGAAATCACAAGCTGTGGATACACATATGATACTGAGCGCTTGCGTGCGCACTCGAACACATGGAAAGAATTCAAAAGGTTACGCTTTTGGCTGAATAATTTGATTCCCATGACAAGAATTCCAGAATGTGAGATTTTCCTAAGGGTTTTGTAGCCTCTCGAAGATAAGTACAGATGTCTCCATACCGATCCGCAAGACTCTACTAAACCTTCTCATGACCGGTGAGTCCTATGTAACCTAGGCTCTGATACCAACTTGTCACGACCCCAAATCTAAATTGGCCGTGATGGCGCCTATCGTGGTACTAAGCTAGCCAAATTACTGAAAATATCATAAGGTTCCCATCTAAAACATAAATTATCCTATGTTTTATAATAATTTTGACTTTTAATCATTTCAAAAAACTAAAAATGATCAGAACGCCTAAACGCAGCCCCAACATTAGGAGTCAACCGTCATGAGCATCTAAGAAGTGATACAGTCTAATAATAATTATCTACTACAAAAGTCTAGGAAGTAAAGTAAAATGACAGAGTAGGAAGGAGAAAGAGTAGGATGCGAACGCCGAGCAGCTACCTCACAATCTCTGAACAATTCTCCAACTGGAGTAGCTCAACTATCACTCTGCCCCGGTACCTGAATCTGCACACAAGGTGCAGGGAGTAACATGAGTACGCCAACTCAGTAAGTAACAACCATAACTAAAGACTTGAGTTCAGTGACGAGCAGTTTTAAAGATCATGTAAAAACCATATAATAAGCAAAAATAGAAGTGATTAAACTCAAGTCAGGAATCTACTTTCCGAATATTTCATAAAAACTCCAGTTTTCAATTTTATAATTCGTATAAACGTTTGTTCAACAATTTTCATCTGAGGCTCGGTGTAAAGAAGAGTGAAAACAGTAGTTTCGTAAAATATCAGCCGCTCGAGCACAGTGTCACTCACGAATAAGCCTCTCGGGCAAGCCTGTCAGTCACTCGTGACTCTACTCTCATAGGTCAATGCTCACACTCAGCACTCTCACTTAATAGGTACCATATATAACCGTTGCGGCGTGCAGCCCGATCCATATAATAAATCGTTTTAGCATGCAGCTCAATCAATAATAGTAATCCGTTGCGGCGTGCAGCCCGATCCACAATACTAACCCGCTGTGGCGTGTAGCCCGATCCATAATAGTCGACTGCGCTCACTGGGCTGTACATAATCCTCGAGGGGATCCTTCAGCCCAAGCTCTATATCGCTACGGCATGCAGCCCGATCCAAATTATATATTGATGCGGCGTGCAGCCCGATCCACACAATATCTTATGCGTCGTGCAGCCCGATCCGATATATATACATTGCTACGACGTGCCGCCCGATCCACAACTATCCTCAGAACTCGGCTCTCGGCCTCATTCAGTCACCCTCACAAGCCACTCAGGAAAATTCATCACAATTCACGGGACTCAGCCCAAGATAACTCTCAGTATTCAAAAACAGGGGATAACAGTGATAAACAACAACAGATATAAAGCATGACCGAGTTCATAATTTTTCTATCAAGAATAGTGTGAGAATAGTGGGAAAAATACCCCTGAGGGTCAAAACATGTCGGCACAAGGCCCCAAAAATGGCATACAGCCCATAATATAATATAAACCTCTAAAATATAGGATATCATATGATTTTAAAATCAAACACGCGACTTAATAGTCGCCATGGGGCGTACCAAGTCACAATCCCTATTGGTACACGCCCACACGCTCATCACCTAGCATGTGCGTCACCTCACTTATCATAACAATACGAAATGCTGGGATTTCATACCCTCATATATAGATTTACAATCGTTACTTACCTCAAACCGGCCCGAATACTAATCCGCGATGCTCTTTCCCCTCGAATTGACCTCTGATTGCTCCAAATCTAGTCAAAATCAGATTTATACCATCAATATACGTTAAAGGGATGAATTCCATATGAAAATTATCAAAATTAGACCAAAAGTTCCGAATTGGCTCAAACCCGGCCCCTGGGCCACGTCTCGGAATTCGATAAAAATTACATCACAAGAATCCTTATCCTCTCACGAGTCCGTACATACTAAGAACATCAAAATCGGACCTCAAATGGCCCCTCAAATCCTCAATCAAAGGTCTCCAAATCATATGCCCTCATTCTCCAATTTTTGGGATTAAATTCCGCTAATTTCAGGTTTAATTACTCAAAAATCAACATAGAATCGAGTATTGAAGTCAGAAATCTTACCTCCAAGTGTTTCCCTTTGATTCCCTCTTCAATCCCTCTTAAAAAGCTTCAAAACCGCTCAACAATGGTGAAAAATGGACTGAAATTCGCGAAGAAGGGGTTTAAATACTTCTTCCCTGATCACTCTATGTGAACGCGGCCTTTCCCATGCGATCGCGTAGAACACATTTTTCCAGCAGCCTTCTCCAACTCTTCCGGATAGCCTCTATTATAATGTTCATAACCTTTTGTACAAAACTCCAAATTACAATTGGTTTAACTTTTTCAAAACTAGATATCAAGGGCTACAACTTTTATTTTCGGATCATCTTCAAATTCCTTATAGATTGTGAGTTATAATCTTCCAAAGTCGGGACAATGCAGCAGAAATTTTACTCTATGCGATCGCGGTAAGCCTTATGCGATCGCATAGCACAACAAGATTTTTCCAATTTTTCTCTATGCTAACGCGGCCAGATCTATGCTATCGCATTGTACACCCTGAAGCCAAAACCAACAACAAATGGCCTAGAAATGGTCCGAAACCACTCGAAACTCACCCGAGACCTTCGGGAGCTCAACCAAAACATACCAACAAATCCCATAATATCACACAAACTTAGTCGAGCCTTCGAATCACCCAAAACAACATCAAAATACCAAATTAACCCCGAATTCAAGCCTAAGGATTTCTAAACTTTTGAAATTTGCCAACGATGCTGAAACCAACCAAACCACGTCCAATTGACCTGAAAATTTGCATACACATCACAAACGACACTACAAACCTATTCCAACTCCCGGAATTCCATTCCAATCCCAATAGCTAATTTTCCATTGCTGACCAAAAATCGCCAAAAATCCAATTTCACCCATTCAAGCCTAATTCTATCATGGACCTCTGAATAACATTCCGAACACGCTCCCAAGTCCAAAATCACCTAACGAAGCTATCTGAACCATAAAAACCAAATTCCGAGATCGTTTACCCATAAGTCAACTTCCGGTTGACTTTTCCAACTAAATAACCAACTTAAGAGATTAAGTGTTTCATTTCTCTCCACAATTACGCCGAACCGGAACCAATAAACCTAACACAACATAAAAGAGCTGAACTACATATAATGAAGCAGAAACAGGGGAAGCGGGGCTAAAAATTTCGGAACGATCGTTTGGGTCGTTACAAATACAAACACTTGATTCAAAGGTAAATAGGAATAAGATGGGGGATCCTATGTTTTTTAGCCTCAAGGATCACCCAGTGCAACATAAATACTACTTCATAACTCCTTCAAGATGGGGTGTTACTCAAATTATTCAGCGAGCATAGACTATCATCTCCTGCTACTCGATTACTATCTTTAAGTTATTACCTAAAGTGCACTAGTTGATTCTAAATCGTGCCTTATGTGTGCACTACTCGTCCCATACCTATGGTCCAGGAGGCATTGGACCTCTATTTTGGTGGTTCTAGACTTGACTTAGGCTGCTCAGAAAATGTCAAAACTAGGAGACAATTCAAAACAAATAGGACTATAATTAAAGACAGTTAAAGGCTCAAGTTAGCCTCCGCAATTAGACAACAAATGCACGCAAACAGATTTTTGCGTTAGGCATTAGGCAATTTCAGAACTGAAGGAGATTGAAGTTGTTGAGCTCTATAGGCATTGCTCCTATATGATCTGATCCAGATATGCAAGTAATTTCAAATGCAGAGCGCCACATTAGTCCTATGATTTCTAAATTACTAGTTTGTGAGTATCTGATATTGCTAACTTGAGATTACAGATTATAAGTTAATAAAACCTATAGGCATGGTCTCTAAGTGGTTTACATAGTAAGGGACAGTAAAAATTATTGGAAATGCTCATAAGTACTTGTGCTTCCTAATAGTTGCGTGGATAAGCAATAAAACAGTGTTTGAAGAGTCAAGTATCAGTACTTTAGAGCGAGTAGGATATCCTATAAGCAGCAGGATTTCTAGAGATTGGCGAAGCTCCTATAGACATATTTTCTAGGTGCAATAGCGAATTAAATAATTAAAGTCCTATAGTCGTGATATCTAATGAAAATGGTGCAAATCGAAGAGTAGTTATTGGAATTTATCTCCTATAGGCATGATGTCTAGCGACACATAGCAGTAGACGTGGGAATAAATAGAGCACTTATGCTTTGATAGCATACAAGTTGTGTGAATGTGTGATTCCCCTAATGGCATGACTTCTAGTAGTGCATATATAGCAAGTTGGATAGCAAATAGACCACATAAATCATATATACATGCTTTCTACCCTTTTATGCAAACATTAGAATATAACCATTTCCCAATTTCACTAACATCCCAATTGTTTATTACAGAATTATCACAGACCCAATAATGAATGTAATTACAAAAGTTGTACAAGCAATAACAGTAGGCCCAAAACAGGCCCAAAGAGATACCCAACATTGCCAGGCCTTCAACTAAACTCTTTCTCCACCAATTAGCACACCCAGATCTCAACAAGGACTATATCCATCAGCATAGCCCAGAAACCATAGAAGAACTCAAACCAAACCAAACAACCATAGTTTGACCATATGATCTAGACATTGAATCACTTAAACAAATCAATTTGCACATCTAATAGACAAAAGGAATGCAGGACTAAGTGTCAAAGATAGCTCAAGTCTTAGTAGTAAAAAGAATGGCCAAAGAACCTCAAGCCCTAGTGTGTCAGAGTTCACAAGGGTCTCGAATGGACCACGAGCAATGCTCACACTAGGGAGATCAATAGAGAAAGTCTTGGTGGCCTTGGATTTCAGCTGGCCAAGAGTTATAGATTCAGAGTAGTATAGGTAGCCAATGAGAGAGAAGGAATAGTGATTAAGGGACAGAAGTTGGAGAGATGCACTTGTATTTTAGAAAGCAGACATAGTAAAATTGCCGAAGAAACAGAGCTTGCTATTAAAAGGATAAACAAGAATTAGAAGCATGTTGCTATTACAGGTTTAACATTTAGCAAGAAATACATATTGGCAAAAAAGACAAATTGAGAGAGTTAGAGGAGAATCATGTTTTTCTAAGATTACAAGATTAGCATACAAAGGTGCATAATACCAAACAAGTTTAAATAAAGCACTAGCTTAATAGGTTTAGAGTCTAAGGGCCAAATCATGCTGAATATCCGTCACAACACCAGAAAGAAGACATGCCAATTTATCACTAAGGAAAATAGTCTCAAACATTGTAAGTAAACACTGATTAAGATAGCCACTCTAAAAGTCCCAAACAATCACTAAGTATACAAAGACATACTAAGTGACACAAACAAAGAAGAAAGTCATGGTTAATAGTGAAGGCCTTGATACATTGGAACATGTTACAGAGGGAAATCATGATAGAGTAGGAAAACAAGCTCATGTTCAACACTAAGTGTAAACATCTAGTTGCCCAAAACATTAGGCTAGATGATCTTAAGAAGGTCTAAATTATTTAAGTGAAGCGTATTTAAATAACATTTCTTGAAACTAGGAAGTTTAGGTAAAAATAAAATGTTAAAGAGGTTCATATCATAATAAAAGTTCAAAGCTAGCAAAGTTACACACGATAATAGCCCCAGAACACATTAAGCCATGAATTTCAAAAGTATGCAACCTATAGACACATAAGAATGAAAAAAGACCAAGTAACTTACTAGTTAAACGGATAACAAGAAAGAACAAAATTTCACAGTATTCAAAATATCAATTAAGAGAAAGAACCCAGAATCTTAGTGCGTCAAAGTTCCCAAGGGCTTCAAATGAACCCCGGGCAGTGCTCGCACCAAGAAAAGGTGAAAAGTCAAATTCTAGTGGCTAGTCGGAAAAGAACCAGAGTATAGAACAAAAGAATCAGAGAACAAAGAGCAATAACTTCAATATTTAGTGAAATTTTAACTATTAAAGGTCTGTCCAAAAGGGGAATGGGGAGGTGTTTATATAGTAGTAGAAATTGAAAGAACAAATGTGGAAAACGATTAATTAAGCACAAATAAGAAAAGAGAATATCATATACAAATTGAAATCAGAAAGTGATATGGAGAGACTCAAACTCTAATTGGGTTCAACCGTCTGAAACTCGAACCAAGAGTATAAATCGCTCTTTATTGAGCGTATATATACGGAAACCCGCCTAAGATCAAAAGATCCAAATCTTTCCAGTCTGATCTTGGAAGTAGTACTTGCCAAAGTTAAGAAAGTACCTATGTGATACCATAAACGGACGATCAATAACGGGAGAAGGCTGATAAGGTAAGTAAATCATGGGTGGATTCCATTTCTAGGTCGGATTCGCAGAGAAATCAGGCAACGGATGCTAGGGATTGCAGAAGAGACGAGAAGGTTCGAGAGAGTATAGAGGCGGCTAGCTTACGAAAGTGGTGTCTAGGGTTAGGGTAAGGGGCTATAAGGAGAAATGGGGAAAATAGTGATCAACGACTGGGATTTGAGTAGATTTAGGTCAGATTTTTGACTGGGTTGGGAATTAGGAGTGTTTGGTTTGGGATAGGGTTATTGGGCCAAGGTTTTTAGGGTAATTGGGCTGAGGTCTCGGTTGTTTTTTAGGTCCGAAAATTGGTTTAAATCTGGGCCAACCTTTTTAAAATAAAGAAATTAAGAAAAAATAGATTAATAAAATAGCTAATAGGTATTAAAAATATTATTTAAGCAAATAATAGCTGAATGTTGTAAACATGTAAAAAGTTGTTTTAACTCTAAATAAAATAATAGATACAATTAATTGCAAAGTGTAGGCTCTTATTGCAAAAAAATGTAATTAGCATAACAATGCAAAATGTAATTATAGAAAATGAAGTAAAATATTATAAAATGTACATGTGGCTGTAAATAATAAATTTGGATGATTAAGTCATTACAATATAATTTAGAAAGATAATATCTAGATATTTATATAATAAAAATATAAAAAGAAATTAATTTAGAGCTTTTAAAATTATGGAAATTATAGAAAATGCTTGTATAGGTTTATAAACTAGATAATGATACAAACATGCTATTTTGTATTTTAAAAAATATAAGAAAAAAATTGGGTATCCACAATAAGGTGTAAAAATCTTTGTATCTGTATGGGCCTTGGGAATTTCCCAAGCCTTCCACCCCTTACACACTCCTGCACATACTCACAACACGAGACAAAATGTTCCCGCCCGCATATCAGGCAGACCGGTCTAGGTGTACCCAACCTTTGTCATTTGTTCTTCTTGTGCCCTCTCTGTCCACGACCATAACATATTTCACGAGTCATCCAACGCATCCCCAAGTGGAGCTTCTTACAAATATAGAATTACGGCTTAATGCAACAAACAAACCTTTTTCGTTTCTTAGGTTTTCTCACCACATGATCTTGTGGCATGGTGACATTAATAGAGACAAGGAAATTTTCTCCTAGCAGCTGGTTCTTCCCCCCCCCCCCTCGTTTCCTCGAACTCGTGGGTTACTCATATGGAAAATGAGACATGATGAGGAAATTAGCTTTCTATTTTGAGCTCTATCGCATGATCTGGAGTACCAAAAGAAGTGTGAAATTCCTAAATGTCCAAGTAGCCTCCTCATTATAGATGTGGTCGACAACACACTGATAAGAAGGACTCTACTAGACACGGCTCCGAGATATCCTAGGACACTTTAAAACCTTAGGCTCTGATACCAAGTTTGTCATACCCCGGAATCGAAGAGTGCAACCGGCACTCAACCGAGGCTCAACCGAGTGAAACCGGCTGGGCAAGCCTGTTAGATATCCTTCTACCCAAACTCATGCATGAATAAAGAGGAGATTTAATCCATTAATCAAGCTTTGAAAAGATTTCATTAGCAACTCCCATTTCATTTCCATTAGATGCTTCATTTATAATTTCCAAATTATTACAAGTTTATAGGTATAATGAAAAACATGTTTGCCAAATACCAACATGTCCAATTCCAACATCGAATACCACCCACAACCTGTCTAGGGAGCCTCTAAGTACAACAAAAGTGAATAATGGAAGTGTTGGCGACAAGGCCCCAGCTATACCTCATAGTACAAAACATAAGGTAAGATGACATAATGCCCGAAATAGAGTAGGGCTCACCAAAACCGGCTGAATAGAGAATGCCTGCTAATGAGGACCAAAGTTGTCCGCTGATGAACCACCTGCATCTATTGAAGATGCAGCCCCCCTGGAAAAAGGGACGTTAGTACATATGGAATAATACTACTTTGTAAAGCTAACTTTCCTCTTTCAAAATAGAACGCTAACATAAAAGGGAAACCCATTGAAACAACAATCAACAACCAATGATATCCATTTTCCAAGTTAAAACATATTAATTTCCAAAATATGAAGATAATATATTTTTGGTTGGGAGATCTTTAGCACCGATATACCACCTTATCACAATATCATTGTTCACAATACCAATACCATCATACTTTTAGCACGGAGTCTGATCACGACCCTGTAAGGCCCCGTAAAAGTTTTCCTAAAAACCAGGGTTTCATAGTGTCGGGATAGGTTTAGGTACTAATGATAGTAGAAATAGCTCGTCGCGGTACAAACTTTTAGGGTTAAAAAGTGTGTTGGGAAGTTGAAGGAAAATGTTTGGCAAAACTGGGCATTTCTACGGCCCATTATGCGGCTGCATAATCACTTTGCGGGCCGCAGAATGACCGCAGAGCGAGACAATCATTTGGGTTATTTTTTATGCAATTTTGGCGGTCCATTATGCGATCGCAAAACCATTTTCTGGGCCACACTCTGATCGCATAATCCATATTTGAAATTTTACGGAGAGAGGTTCTGTGGTGCATTATGCGTTTGTAGAACAGGTCTGCGGTCCGCATAACGCCCTCAGAATGGGGAAGACCAGCCCAGTTCTGGAGGGCCATTTTTGCGGCCCATTTCACGGACCGCAGAAGAATTATGATGTCGCATATGCGACTGCAAATCCTGTTTCGGGGCTTCATTTTTGGGTTCTTATAACCCGACCCTACTTCGATAAAATAGATGCAATGGACCATTTCTGAGCTAAAATCTGATATTTTGAGAGTGAGAGAGTGATCTTCAACCAATTTTCCATTGATTCTAAATATTTAATGATTAACAAGGAAAAATCACTAGATCTTCATCCTAGAGGTAAGATTCTACACCCTAGCCCTTAAATTCGAAATTTAACTAAAAATGAGTAATTAGCAAGACAATTCTTGGGTATGGGAGTTGTTTATCTTGCATGCATGTGTTATCAAAGGGTGTAGGAAGATTGTGAGCTATAAATGGTAAATAATGGGTTGTTGGATGATGGAATATTTCATAAAAAGACCTTAAAACCTTAATGCACACCTAGTATTTGATAAAATGCTCAAATGCGCTAGAATCATGATCATCTTTCTAATTTTTGTTCAACTTGTTATATTTCTAAAATAGATTGAAGTTGCAAACAATTATGGAACATTTTGGAGTTTAAGTAAGCTCAATTGAGGTATGTTGGACAAACCCCTTTCTTAGAATTGAATTCCACAATGTTCATGTAAGTTATGTAAGACCCGAGTTGATCATTATGAAATTGGTTATTCCGAGTAAACTTGTGTTGAAAGATATATGTTCAATATGTGTTCCAAATGATTTTATCATGCTATGTTATCAATTGAGGATATATTCAAAGTATGGGTTGTGTGTTATAAATGTTACAACTTCAATTCAATTTTGAATGGAGGTTATCATGCCAAATTATGTGAAAAATATCTATATGTCTAAGACTATTAATTGCTCACATGTGTACCTAAAGTCCAGAATTGAAAAGCTTTGTTGTTGATAATGATGATGGTGTGTGAAAGTAAGAAAGGAGCATGAAATATGAAATATGTCCAAGTGCAAAGAATGATATTATAATTGTGGCCACTAGTGCCAATGAATTTAAAAGATGGGAAAGAAGTATGAAGTGAGATGATTGATAGAAAAGGGTAATGTATCGGACGAAACGGCCTATTCGATCGGGTCGTGATCAGACGCCATACCACACACATGGTGGTGATTGTGTGTGAAATTATAATTGAAATTGTGATTGCGGTTGATATCTCGAATGAGGCGGCCTAGCCGATCGGGCCATGATCGTACTCCGTGTATAAGTACAGTGGTATTATGATTGATGGTATATCGGTACTAAAGATCACCCAACCTAAAAACATGGAAATTTACTTGAAAACTTATGTGGTTCATACCTTGATGTTTTGGCATAGTTCGAGGCTTCTATTGATTACATGATTGTTCTCCCGTGTATTATTATTCATTCTATTGAGATGGTGTTTAGTTATGCATGCTAGTACTATTCGATAGTATTAACGTCCCTTTTGTCGGGGGTGCTGCACCTTTAATGGATACAGGTGATTCCACATCAGGCAGCATTGATCAATGATAGCAGTACACCTTCCTCCCATCAGGCTCGGTGAGCCCCACTTCATTCCGGGGTTATACATATTTTGTTTATTTTATTATCACGTTTTGAGGTATAGTCGGAGCCTTGTTGCTGGCACTACGATCGTACTCTTTATAATTATTAGAGGCTCCGTAGATATAGTGTGGGTTGTATATGGGTGCTGGGAAAGACAAACAAGTTCTGTTGTGTTCGAACCATTTATTCCACTTTAGCATATGAAAATGTGCATATTTTGAGACATTAAAAATGAATTAACTAATGGAAATGATTTTTTATTGTATACACGATCTCCATATTGTCTAATTAATGTGAATATGTCTTCTCTTTGTCATGAGTGAGTTTGGGTAGAAAGTATCTAACAGTCTTGCTCGGCCAGGTTCACTCCGATGAGCGTCGGTCACGCTCCCCGAGTTAGGGGCGTGACAAACTTGGTATCGGAGCCTAAGGTTTTAAAGTGTTCTAGGATGTCTCTTAGTCGTGTCTAGTAGAGTCCTTCTTATCGGTCTGTTGTCGACCACAACTATAATTTGGAGGCTACTTGGACATTTAAGAATAATACCATTCTTTGATATTCTGGGTTGTGCGATAAAAATGATTGTGAGACTGTTCCTCCTCTAACACGTACATTGCTTTAACTTTTAGTACATGGCACCTAGGAAGAAAGCAAGAGTTGTCCTAGGAGCCAATAACGCCCAGGAGTGGCAGTTGATTCTTTATTTAATTGATGTGGGTGAGTACCCGAGGGGCGAGATTATTCCCACGACTACAACACTACCTGATTCCACTACACCTTAGCAGGCTACACTAGTTTCTGCACCTACTAAGGGTGCAATGATTCCTCCAACTGATATTCTATTCCACCACCAGCCCCAGCGTCCGATTCTGGTATTTCTGACGGGGACCTTAGGGGAGCCATACATTTGTAGACACAGATAGTGGCTTCCCAGGCCCAGAGATCAAATGGTGCGCCCACTTCTTCTAGCCAATAAGGGGATTCTACTAGTTCCAGGGTGAAAACATTTCTTCAGTTAGATCCTCCAGTGTTCACAAGTGTTAATCCTGAGGAGGACCCCCAGCACTTCATTGATGAGATGCACAATACTCTCTGGGGTTATGCGCGCTACTGAGACAGAGGGAATGGAGTTGGCCGCCTACCACCTGAAAGGGGTGGCCTATTCTTGATTTGAGTTGTGGGAGGACTCCCGGTCGAGATGGAGTGAGCTTGTTGACGCCTACATGGACCATTTCTTACCTGCCGAGACTAGGGCAACCCATGTTGTAGAGTTTGAGAACCTTAAACAGGGTAGCAAGAGTGTGTGGGAGTACCACATGGAGTTCGTGCGCCTATCCAAGTATGTTATTCACATGTTTCCTACTATACAGGCTAGAGTGCACAGGTTTGTGTAGGGCCTTAGCTCTTTGGTTATCAATGAGGCCGCTATAGCTGCCTTGAATTCTGATATGAACCATGGGAAGATGGTGGCATTTACTCAAGCTACAGAGAACCGTATGTTTAAGAACAGAATAGAGCGAGAGGGTAGCAGCAAGGCCCATTCCGTGGGCAACCTTGGAGATTCATTTGGTGGTGGTAGGTCAGTATTTAAGGGAGGGTCATTAGGGCCATCCCAGTCTTTTGCTCAGTCTTCAGCCAGTGCACAACCATCAGGGCCTAATCAGCAGCAGGGGAGTCGTTTCAAGCCCAGTCAGGCAATAGGGGACCACACCAATAGGCCGGTCAGGAGGGAGATTCCAGCAGTAGCGGAGGCCCCAATGCCCCAAGTGTGAGAAAATTCACTTGGGGATCTGATACATGGACCTACCCATATGTTACAGGTGCGAATTGGGGGTCATATTCAGAGAGAGTGTCATTCACCCCGTCAGGGCGTGGGTAGGGGCACAACACAACCATCTAGTTCTGCAGTTGCTACATCTTTAGCACCCCCTCCATCTTGATGCACTCCAACACGTGCAAGGCGTGCTGCAGCTAGGGGTGGTGTGCAGAGTTCTGGAGGACCCACCCATTTCTAAGCTTTGGGTGGTCGCCAGAGTGCAGAGGCTTCTCCAGATGTTGTCACATGTATCTTGATTGTCCAAACTCATGATGTGTATGCTCTTATTGATCCTGGTTCCACTTTGTCCTATGTTACTCCTTATGTTGCTATGGAATTTGGGATAAGACTGGAATAACTTCATGAGTCATTCTTTATATCTACTCTGGTTAGCGAGTCTATTGTGACAGCACGGGTTTATAGGGATTGTGTTATCACGGTACGTGGTCCGCACACCATGGTCGATCTCACTGAATTGGGGATGGTTGATTTTGATGTAATAATGGGAATGGATTGGCTTTATTCATGTTTCGCCAAGTTCAATTGCCAAACTAAAATTGTGAGGTTTGAATTTCCAAATGAACCAGTTGATGAACGGAAGGGAGATAATGTGATGCCAAGAGGTAGGTTTATCTCTTACCTTAAGTCCACGAAGATGAATAACAAGGGGTGTATCTATCATTTGGTCCAGGTTACGAACACCTATGGTGAGGCACCTACACTCGAGTTTGTACCAGTTGTGAATGAATTTCTAGAGGTCTTTCCTGATGAGCTCCCTGGGATTCCGCCAGACATGAAGATTGATTTTGGGATTGATGTGATTCCAGGCACGCAACCTATATCTATTCCACCCTAAAGGATGGCACCAACAGAATTGATGGAGCTAAAGGGACAATTGAAGGATTTGTTAGTTAAGGGTTTCATCTGACCGAGTGAGTCACCTTAGGGCGCACCAGTTCTCTTTCTAAGGAAGAAAGATAGGTCACTAAGGATGTGTATTGACTACCAGCAGCTCAACAAAGTCACAATAACAAATAAGTACCCACTACCAAGAATAGATGATTTGCTTGATCAGTTATAGGGTGCTAGGTACTTCTCCAAATTTGATTTATGGTCAGGGTATCACCAATTCAAGATCAGGGAATAGGATATTCCGAAAACAGCCTTCAGGACCCAATATGGGTACTTTGAATTTCAGGTAATGTCTTTTGGGCTAACAAATGCCCAGGCAGCTTCCATGGATCTTATGAATCGGGTTTTGAAGCCTTTTCTTGACTCCTTTGTGATAGTGTTCATTGACGATATTCTTATGTATTCATGAGGTCAAGAGGACCAACTGATCATCTCACGACAGTTCTACAGACTCTTCATCAGCATATGCGAAGTTTTCAAAATGTGAATTTTGGCTTGAATCTGTCACATTCTTGAGCCATGTCATCTCCAGAGAAGGAATTAAGGTTGATCAGAAGATTGCAGCTGTGAAGAATTGGCCTAGACCTATAACTCCAATAGAGATTCGCAGTTTCTTGGGATTATCAGGGTATTACAGAAATTTTTTGGAAAGGTTCTCTACCCTTGCCTCTCCATTGACTAAGTTGACACAGAAGTCCGTCAAGTTTCAATGGCCTAATTCTTGTGAAAGGAGCTTCCAGGAGTTGAAATCAAGATTGACTACGGCACCGGTGTTGACCTTACGTGAGGGTACAGGTGGGTTTGTGGTGTATTGTGATGCTTCAAGGATAGGGCTTGGGTGTGTATTAATGCAACATGTCAAGGTTATAGCTTATGCTTCTAGGCAACTCAAGAATCATGAAAAGAACTATCCAACACATGACTTAGATTTTGCGTTGAAGATTTGGCGTCAATATTTGTATGGGGTCCATGTGGATGTATTCACGGACCACAAAAGCCTTCAATATATTTTCAAACAGAAGGAGCTGAATCTGAGGCAGAGAAGATGGCTTGAGTTATTCAAAGCCTACGACATCGATATTCTATATCATCCGGGGAAGGCTAATGTTGTGGCGGATGCTCTTAGCCGGAAATCTATGTTCAGTTTGGCTCACTTGGAGGTATATCAGAGGTTGTTGGCCAGGGAATTTCACCTGTTAGCTAGTTTGGGAGTTCCTCTTGCGTACTCTAGTGAAAGAGGAGTACTTGTGCAAAATAGGACTCAGTCATTGCTTGTTGTGAAAGTAAAAGAAAAGAAATACGACGATCCATTGTTGGTACAATTGAAGGAGGGGATTCATAAACATAAAACTATGGTTTTTTCTCTTGGAATGGATGGTGGTACACTAAGGTACCAAGGGCGGTTATGTGTTCCAAATGTAGATGGTCTCCAGGAAAGAATCATAACCGAGGCTCACACTTTTTGGTATTCCGTACACCCGAGCACTACAAAGATGTATCATGATCTCAAGGAATTCTATTGGTGGAATGACATGAAAAGGAATGTGGCAGACTTTGTGGTAAGTGTCCGAATTGTCAGAAGGTAAAGGCCGAACACTAACGGCTTTGTGGCTTCGCACAGAACATAAAAATTCTAATGTGGAAGTGGGAAATGATTAATATGGATTTTGTGGTAGTACTATTGTGCACTCCGTGCAAGTTTAACTCAATTTGGGTGATTTTGGATTGACTCACGAAATCAGCACACTTCTTGCCAGTTAAATCTACCAACACAGTGGAACAGTATGCTTAGTTGTGTATCAAGGAAATAGTCAGGCTGCATGGCACTCCAGTTTCTATCATTTCTTATTGAGGAGCTCAGTTCACAACCAATTTATGGAAGAAATTTCAGCAAGGTTTGGGTATTCAGGTGAATCTTAGTACAGCCTTTCATCCACAGACAGACGGGCAAGAAGAGCGGACTGTTCAGACGCTTGAGGATATGTTGCGTGCTTGTGTTCTTGACTTCAGGGGTAGCTGGGATGATCATTTTCCATTCATAGAATTTTCTTACAACAACAACTAACATGCTAGTATTCAGATGGCACCATTTGAGGTGTTGTATGGTAGGAGATGTAGATCTCTCATTGGTGGTTCGAGATTGGGGAAGCTAAGTTGATAGGACCAGACCTTGTGCAACAGGCTATGGAAAAGGCTAAGATTATTAAGGAGCGGTTGAAAACTGCTCAGAGTTGTCAAAAATCCTATTCAGATATTCGTTGTAGAGATTTGGAGTTCAAAGAAGATGATTGGGTATTCTTGAAGGTTTCCCTCATGAAGAGTATAATGCGGATTGGAAGAAAAGGAAATTGACTCTGAGGTATTTCGGGCCATACAGAATCATTCAGAGGATTGGTCAGGTGGCATACAAGCTTGAGTTACCACCTGAGATGTCACTAGTGCATCCGGTATTCCATGTGTCTATGTTGAAAAAGGTAGTTGGAGATCCGTCGGCTATTGTGCCAGTTGAGACTATTGAGGTTAATGAAGAACTGTCATATGAAGAAATTCTAGTTGTCATTCTTGATAGGCAAGTGCGAAAGTTAAGAAATAAAGAAATTGCCTCCGTGAAGGTGTTATAGAGAAACCATCAGGTTGAAGAGGCTACTTGGGAGGCCGAGAAAGAGATGAAGAAGAAGTATCCTTACTTGTTTGAATAGCGATGTAATCTTTTTATGAAACTGTCACCTGTGACTTTTTCTATCGCTTGTTCAGTTGATGTAAATGTGTTCCTTTCTGGTTATATATTGTTTATGAGGCCACCGTTGGGGTTGGTCTGTGTTATGTTATTGTATTATGTATATGTTGCTAGGATGTGTTTCTAGGGTTCTTTGGCAGGTGGATAGGCCCAGTTGCAGGGGAGACTCTGGAAAAATATTTGGAAATTTAGGGAGTTAGTCAAATTTGGGGATGATGGTGTGTGGTATGGAAATCGAGTCGCATTAGATGCTAATAGTGAACTTTGAGCCTCATTCGGGGACGAATGATATTAAGTGGGGGAGGATGTAAGGACCCATAAAAGTTTTCCTAAAAACCGGGGTTTCGTGGAGCCGGGGCAGGCGTAGGTGTTATTGATAGTAGAATGCTCGCCACGGTACAAAATTTTGGGTTGAACAGTGCGCTGGGAAGTTGAAGGAAACTTTTTGGCTAAATTGGGGGCAGCATAATCACTCTGCGGGCCGTAGAATGGCTGTTGAGCGAGACAGTCATTTGGTCCATGTTTTATGTTGGTTTCGCGGCCCATTATGCGACCGCAAAACCATTTCGCAGGCCGCGCTTTGATCGCATAATCTAAACTTTGAATTTTTACGGAGAGAGGTTCTGCGATCGGATAAACAAGTTTACGGGCTGCATAATGACCGTAGAGTGGGGTAGACCAGCCCAGTTCTGGAGGAACATTTTCGCGGCCCATTTCGCTGACCGCATACGCATTATGCGGTCGCATATGCGACCGCAAATCCTGTTCTGGGGCTTCATTTGTGGGTTGTTATAATCCGACCCTACTTCGATGAAATAGATGCAATGGACCATTTTTTAGCTAAAATATGATATTTTGAGAGTGAGAGTGTGTTTTAGAGTGGGAGAGTGATCTTCAACTAATTTCCAGTGATTCTTTCTCAAATCTTTGAAGGTTAACAAGGAAAAACTCACTAGGTCTTCATCCTAGAGGTAAGATTCTACATCCTAGCCCTTAAATTCAAAATTTAACTAAAAATGAGTAATATCAAAACAATTCTTGGGTATGGGAGTTGTTTATCTTGCATGCATTTGTTATCAAAAGGTGTAGGAAGATTGTAACAATTGTTAAAGAATGGGTTGTGGGATGATGGAATTTTTCATAAAAGGTGTAACGACCCGACCGGTCTATTTGTTTCCTAGAATCCCGTACCCCCAAAATAAGACTTCCCATATTTGCCTTTATTGATTTATGACTTGCAAGGATGGTTGGTTCGGGATTTGGAAGGGTTTGGGTTGGAATTGGAACACTTGGTTCCTTAAGGTTGGCCTAAAAGGCCAAGTTTAACTTCGGTCAACCTTTTGAGTAAACGATGTCAGAATCAGGATTTGAAGGTTCCAATAGGTTCATATAATGATTTTGGACTTGGGCGAATGTCCGTAACGGATTTTGGATGACTCGAGGGCGTTTCGACGCCAAATAGTGAAATAAGATTCTTGAAGTTCTATAATTGAGGTTTGGAACGTGTTTTGATGATATCGAGGTACAAACAGAATTCCGAGATCAAGAATAGTTTCGTAATGTCATTTAAGACTTGCACGCAAAATTTTGTATCATTCCGACTAGTATAAGTACGTTTTGGCGTGTTGGAAGTAGATTTAAGAACTTAAAGTTCATAAGTTTGATTCAGTTGGTTTTAGGGTGTGACTTGGTTTTAATGTGGTTTCGGGCCTTCCGAAGGTTCGAGCACGTCCGTTTTATGATTTAGCACTTGTTGGTATGTTTGGACGGGGCCTCGGGAGCCCCGAATGCCATTTGGACTTCGCGCGAGGCGAGTCCAAGCTCAAAATCAGTTGTTGGTGCACCAGTTCTAGTGTGACCGCACCTGTGGTTAGCTAGCCGCAGGTGCGAGACCGCAGAAACGGTCAACCCCTCATAGATGCGGCCATAGAGCGGATGCCCAGGTTCCGTAGATTTGGTCCTTTTCCGCATAAATGATGCCGCAGGTGCGGGCACCCTTCCGCAAGTGCGATCCTTGCCAGTGTTTCCTCTTTCTGCAGATGCGGATGATGGTATGTAGAAGCGAGATCGCAGGTGCGATCCACACGCCGCATGTGCGAAAGGACTGGAGATAGTAAGGTTATTTTAAAAACGGGGACTTAGGCTTATTTGAGGTCATTTATTTCATCCTTGGGCGATTTGGAAGCTTCCAAAGGAGGGATTTCAACTTAGCATTTTGAGGTAAGTTATTCCTACTTAATGTGAGTTTAATACTTGGCTTTTGGGTAGATTAACACATAAAGATTTGTGAAAATTATGGGTTTTAATAAAAATAGGATTTAACCACGAAATTAGTTGTGTAATCTAGTAAAAATCATATATTATCGATCTTTGGGTTATGGGTAACAACTTCCCTTAAGAATTTCCAGAATCCGAGCACGTGAGCCCGGGGGTGAATTTTAGGAATCTTGCCTTTGGGGTTGGATAATCGCTTTAATAGCTAGAATATGAACTTGTAAGCCTATAATGATTGGTTTTTACGCTATTTGAATGGTTTCGGATTGTGTGGCTCCAGTTTGAGGGTTTGAGAGCATTCTTTAGTTGGAAGTAGGCTCGAAACGAGGTAAGTCTTCTTTCTAACCTTGTAAGAGAGAAATCTCCCCATAGGTGAACTTATTTGATATATGAATAATTGTGGGGGACTACATACGCACGTGGTGACTATTCTTGTTATGTCTGGGTAGTTTAGGTATACACCATGCTTTGTGAATACTGTGTATTTATTTCATGTGCTAGTTGTATTGATTGAAATTTATTTCAAGATCTTAAGAATTTGAAGGTTTCAAGTAAATTATTATTTTAAAAGGAATTGAGGAAGAAAGGAAATATATTATTTTATGTTTGACCGTTTCGCAGTTATATTCCGCGAGCGGAGTGATTCCTTCCAATGCTCTCATGGGAGCAGGTCGTTCGCCTCGGCAGGTTAGTAGATGCATCTACGGTTCGCGTCGTTCGAGCCTTCGGCAGTGCACATTTATTATTTTGTTGGATCGGGTCGTACGTCCTCGGCATTATATGCGCATGCTATCTGTTTGGCACTTTCCCGTGATTTTAGACTGTTTTAATGCCCTGGGATATAAATTGTCAACTGAAATGACAAATAATTTTGTATATTTATAATTATAGAAAATCTTGTTATTTCATGTTATTTTCTGCCATTTATCCTTGATATCCATGCTTAGTGACATGCTTAAGTATATTGTTTGGCCCTAGTAAGTGTCAAGTCGACCCCTCGTCACTACTTCTTCGAGATTAGACTGGATACTTACTGGGTACACAATATTTATATACTCATGCTACGCTTCTGTACTTAATTGTACAGGTTCTGAGACAGGTGCATCTGGTTACCAGTCCGTAGCGCGTTCTTGATATTGAGGCACAGATAACACGGTGAGCTGCTTATCCTGATGTCGTTCAGCAGTGTGTTGGAGTCTTTTCTTTTGCTTATTCTGTCTATTCTATTTCATATAGTAGAGTAGATTTATACTTTTCTTCATTCTACTAGATTCCCATATACTTGTGACACTAAT
This sequence comes from Nicotiana knightiana, assembly GCA_005239525.1. Taxonomy (NCBI): domain Eukaryota; kingdom Viridiplantae; phylum Streptophyta; class Magnoliopsida; order Solanales; family Solanaceae; genus Nicotiana; species Nicotiana knightiana. The sequence goes on along the minus strand of ML374027.1, from coordinate 23,732 downwards.
TCCTGGCACACACATTGTTGGACTATTCTTTTGGGGATGTAATTATTTAAACTTGACTCCTTTTGGTCACTGCAATCTAAATTTCTTTCGTCATTTTCCATTTTTAAATGCTTAGAAATTCAAATTAAGGTATTGTTGGAAAAAATTTTAATAAAATAAAATGGGACCCACTTGATAAATAGTGTTGGCTTGCCTAACTTCGGTGTTGGGCGCCATCGCGACCTAGAGTGGAATTTAGGTCGTGAAAACATGGTATTAGAGCCCTAGGTTCATGTTGGTCTCACAAGTAATGGGAAAACCTAATAGAGTCTTGCGGATCGGTACGGAGACGTATGTATTTATCTTCGGGAGGCTATAGGGTTTTAGGAAATTACTCTTTATTCATCTTCTATTGGGCAGTTGATGGTATACTAAGTTTCATTCTTCTATTCTCTCACAGATGGTGAGGACGCGTACGACTGACGTTCCGGACCAAGGAGGAGCTGCTCCCCCCATTGCTAGAGGTCGGGGGAGGGCACCGGCATGAGGAAGGGGACCAGGGAGTACCAGAGCTTCCCTAGTTGCACCACCAGCGGATCTAGAAGAGGATCCTATTGTCGAAGAGCAGAGCGAGGTGCCCGTAGCAGATCTTGCTCCGGTGGACTTCATGACAGCGTCGGGATTTCACGAGGTCATGGGTCATATGATGCGGTTCATGGACACTATGACCCAGGCTGGTTTATTTCCAGCGGACCCGGCCACATCTCAGGTAGGAGGGGGAGCATAGACCCCTACTGCCCAAGCCCCAGGACATGCAGTTGTGGTTTATCAAACTCTGGGTACACTACCCACGGGTGGGGCCCGGCCAGTTGCAGTAGTAGCACCTGAGCCCAAACCAGCTGGGGACGGTGATCCGCAGAAGTTATTAGACATATGGACTAGACTTCACCTTCCTGTCTTTGGGAGCGAGCGTCATGAGGATGCTCATGATTTCATTGATAGGTGCATAAACAGACTACACAACATGAAGATACTGGAGTCTCATGGGGTTGACTTCACTACTTTCAAACTAGAGGGCAGGGCCAGTAGATGGTGGCAGTCTTATGTTCTTGGTAGGCCAGCAAATTCTCCTCCCATCACTTGGGAGCATTTCACACAGCTTTTTCTGGACAAGTATATTCCACCATCCGAGAGGGAAGAGTTACGGTACCAGCTTGAGCAGGGTCAGATGTCAGTGACTGACTACGAGGCGAGGTTTTCTGAGTTGTCTCGTCATCCACTTATGATACTTCCTACTGACGCGAAGAGAGTGAGGAAGTTTGTAGCAGAGTTGCATTATGGTATTAGGGCCAGCATGGCCCGAGAGGTGGAGATGAGGTTTCCTTATTAGCTAGTAGTGGAGATCGCTCGCAGGATTGAGGGCTATCGTCTGAGGAGTAGAGAGCAAGGACAGCAGGATAAGAGGTCTCAATTTTCTGGGGATTTTAGAGGTGCTCCGTCTAGGGGCAGAGGTCAGTTTGGGAGGGGCCATCCTAGCAGGCCCCCATATTCAGTACCACCACCAACTTCTCGAGGTGCTCCTGTGAGGCCTTATTTCAGTGCGATGCCGGAGAGTTCTTATCGCCCACCAGCTATTCAAGGTTCCTCCGGCGAGTATTCTGGTCATCAGTGTTCTTCCAGCGCCTATTTCAGTGCCATGCCAGAGAGTTCATACCGTCCCCCAGCCATTCAGGGTTCCTCCAGTGGTTATTTCCGCCGTCAGGGCCAGTCTTCAGGGCAGCAGACTATGGTGCCGAGAGGCTGCTATGAGTGTGGAGATCCGGGTCACATGAAGAGGTTTTGCCCCAGGCTTCGGGGCAACGAAGTGCAAGAGGGTCATCAGCCTATGGTTTCAGCACCAGCGGTCCGGCCACCCAGAGGTGGAGGACAGGTTGGTAGGGGTCGTCCCAGAGGTGGAGGCCAAGTAGGGGGAGTGAAGTTAGATTCCGTTCAGTCAGGTGGAGGCCAGCCAACTGGCGCTCCAGCCAGATTTTATGCTTTTCTGGCCAAACCAGATGCATTGGCCTCAGATGCAGTTATCACATGTATTATCTCCGTCTGCGATAGGGAGGCTTCAGTATTATTTGATCCAGGGTCTACCTATTCATATGTACCATCTCTGTTTGCTCATTTCCTAGATATTCCTCGTGAGTCCTTGGGTACTCCTGTTTATGTGTCCACCCGTGGGTGATTTTGTGGTTGTGGACCGGGTCTATCGGTCCTGTATGGTCACATTCTGTGGGTTCGCGACCAAAGCGGACCTTTTGTTACTTGATACGATCGACTTTGAGGTCATCCTGGGCATGGACTGGTTATCTCCTTATCATGCCATCCTAGATTGCCATGCCGATACTGTTACTTTAGCCATGCCTGAGTTGCGGAGATTGGAGTGGAGAGCTTCCTCAGTCAGTGCAGCTAGTCGGGTTGTTTCTTTTCTGAAGGCTTGACGTATGGTCGAGAAGGGTTATTTGGCTTATCTTGCTTATGTGCGGGACACCAGGCAGATTCTCTGACGATTGATTTAGTTCCAAAAGTCCGAGATTTCACCGATGTGTTTCCTTTTGACCTCCCCGGCATACCGTCAGAGCGTGATATTGATTTCTGTAATGACTTGGCTCCAGGCACCCAACCTATATCTATTCCATCATACCGTATGGCTCCGAAAGAATTGAAAAAATTGAAAGAACAGCTTGAGGAGTTTCTAGCTAAGGGGTTCATCAGACCAAGTGTATCGCCTTGGGGTGCTTCAGTGTTATTTGGAAAGAAGAAAGTTGGGACTATGCGGATGTGTATTGACTACCGCCAGTTGAACAAAGTTACCATCAAGAACAAGTACCCGTTGCCACGCATCGATGATTTGTTTGACCAGTTGCAGGGTGCTAGGGTGTTTTCTAAGATTGACTTGAGATCGAGGTACCATCAGTTGAGGATTCGGGACTCAGATGTTCTGAAGACTGCCATTATGAGTTCCTGGTGATGTCCTTTGGCTTGACTAATTTCCCAACGGCGTTCATGGATTTGATGTACAGAGTGTTCAGGCCTTATATTGATTCCTTTGTCATTGTCTTCATTAATGACATCTTGATCTACTCACATAGCTTGAGGGAGCACGAGCAGCATTTGAGAGTAGTGTTCCAGACCTTGAGGGAACAAAATTTGTATGCCAAGTTCTCCAAGTGTGAGTTTTGGCTAGATTCTGTGGCATTCTTGGGGCATGTGGTATCCGGAGAGAGTATCAAGGTGTAACGCCTCATAAAAATTTTACCTAGAAAACTGGTACTTCGTGATGCCCATATTAGATATATGTATTTAATGATAGAAAATTCTTCGCATAGAGCTTGCTCGCCGCGGTTCGGACCTTTTGGATTGAACAGTACCCTACGGACTTAGAAGAAAATGTTCGCGAAAAAGTGCGTGTCTGTGGCCCACTATGCGGTCGCATAATCACTCTGCGGACCGCATAATGGTCGTAGAGTGGATCAGAGGGTTGGCCTAGTTTGAGGCCAAATATGCGGCCAATTATGCGATCACATAATCGATATGCGGGGCCGCATATTGGTCGCATATCCGCCATGGGATTTTTGTCGAAGGAATTGTGCGGCGCATTATGCGACCGCATAACTGTTATACGATGCATTATGCGACCGCATAACTGTTATGTGAGTCGCATAATGGCCGCATACTCGGTCAGTGGTCCACCTAGCTGGGGCCACTTTTGCGGCAAGTTTGTGGACCACATTTTCATTCTGCGGTCGCATACTATGTCAGGGCACCCTTTTTTCTTAATTTTTGACAGGGGCCCCAAACCTATAAAACACCTTCCTCACCATTTTAAACCATTTTTCTGATATTATAGAGTAAGAAAGAGATATTCTAGAGTGAGAAGAGGTCACCCACCCCTTCATCATCGCCATTCTTGATTACATGATTGAAGATTTGCAAGAAGGCCCTAAAATTACAGGTAAGAACTCATACTCTATCCTCTAAATTCAGAGATCTAGTTGAGGGGGAGGGGATGAATGATCAAGTAAATGTGGTGTGGGGAAGGTAATTTCCTTGAATGCATGTGATCCTAAGCTAGGAAAGGGAAATCTTCCACTAAAAGGGGAGATATGGGACTATAGTGAATTCGTAATGATAAGTATGATACTCGAGTGAACTAGGACCATGGCCAGATTCCTAATTACGATTTGATTGTGCTATTTTAGATTGAAAGAGCTAAGGGGTTCCGAAAATTATCGTAGGAATTAGGGATAAGACCCAGTCGAGGTATGTATGGATAACTCTAATCTTCATAGAATCAACTCTTTGGTGTCTGAATATTTGGTATGAGTCCCTTACCTGATCCTACTTGAATTGGTTGTTTTAATGTGTGAGTCAAAAGATTTCCGTTTCTTAACTGTTTTAGTTGTTTTACCATCTCACCGTGCTACTTGGAAATGTGAATTATGATTTTTCATGCTCCTCCTATTTCGTGTGCACCTTGTTATATGTTGGTTCGTATCGAAATGAAAGATAATTTTATTAAACGAAGGAAAGGAGAATCAACTCAAATCGTAAAATGTGTCTAAGTGCCAAGGACTATGTGATAAATGATGGAAATGAGATGGGAACTGAGTAAGTAATTGAGATGATATGTCCCAAGTGAGATGGCTTAGTCGATCGGGCCGAGATCAGACGCCATGATGTACACATGGTGGCATTTACACTAGAAACTTTGGTATAAATTGTGGATGTGGTTATGTCTCACTTGGGATGGCTTAGCCGGTCGGGCCGAGACAGGACTCCGTGTAAAAAGACACGGTGGCATTATAAATCGTGGCACTTGGCATTAAGATACAATTAATCAAAAGGATGGAAAGACGAAATAAGAAACAATGTGACCTCTACTTGTGATTCTCTATTCCTGTGAAGTGCTATGTGATTTCCATGACTGCTTTCCTACCTGTTTTATTGCTTATTCTATTTTAGAGTGGAGTTTCTCATGCATACTAGTATTATTCGATGGTACTAATGTCCCTTTTTCCGGGGTCTCTACATCTTTGAATGGATGTAGGTGGTTTTATTGCAGATAGCGCTGATCGCTGATAGTGGTGCCCTCACTCTTTCTCCTCACAGCAGTCTTGGTGAGCCCCGCTTCTTCCCGGGGTCATGTATAGTATATGTTGTTCTTCTTTTGTATAAGTTACTATATTTTGAGGTATAGTCGGGGCCTTGTTTCCGGCATAGCCACGTTTTTCTTTTGTATCTATAGAGGCTCCGTAGACATTTATGTGAGTCATGTATGGGTGTCGGGGATGTTATCGAATCAAGTTGTATGTTGAAATCCTATTTTACTTAATCATAAACGGCAAGTACTCTTGGAAGTTTGATTATGACATATTGTATGTAAGGAAGAATGAACTAGCAATGTATGTATATTTATATAACTGACCTCTCCCCGGGTCAATAAACAGTAATGTGTTCCCCTTTTGGAATTTGAATGAGTCGGGTAGGATATGCTTGCAAGGCTTGCTCGATTGGGTTCACTCGGTTGAGCGTCTGCTCCCCGAGGTTGGGGCGTGACACAAAGTGGATCCCAAGAAGATTGAGGCAGTTCAGAGTTGGCCACGTCCCACTTCAACGATCGAGATCAAGAGTTTCTTGGGATTGGCAGGTTATTATCGTCGTTTGTGGAGGGATTTTCATCCATTGCAGCCCCTCTGACTAGGTTGACCCATAAGGGTGCCCCATTTCGATGGTCCGACGAGTGTGAGGCAAGCTTCCAGAGGCTCAAGACAGCTTTGACCACAGCACCAGTTCTAGTGTTGCCTTCCAGTTCAGGGATATATACAGTTTACTGCGACGTTTCATGCGTTGTCTTAGGATGTGTATTGATGTAGGAGGGAAGAGTTATTGTATATGATTCACGTCAGCTGAAGGTCCATGAGAAGAACTACCCCATGCATGATTTGGAGTTGGCAGCGATTGTTCATGCTCTTAAGATTTGGAGGCATTACTTGTATGGGGTGTCTTGTGAGGTCTATACAGACCACCGTAGTTTGCAGAACTTGTTCAAGTAGAGGGATCTTAATTTTAGGCAGTGTAGGTGGATTAAGTTGTTGATGGATTATGAAATCACTATTCTTTATCATCCGGGCAAGGCCAATTGTCGTAGATGCCTTAATCAGGAAGGCGGATAGTATGGGTAGCTTGGCATTCATTTTGGCGGAGGAGAGGCCACTAGATTTGGACATCCAGTCCTTGGACAATAGACTTCTGAGGCTGGTGATGGGTTTAAGGTTTCACAGTTTTATGTTTTGATGGTTTAACAAACCTCTTGTATAGAACCAGATAAATAACCTGATGAATACTTGGTACAATTCTTCAACAATGGACTTAAGCTAATTTGAGATGTGTGACTTTGGATACACAAGAACCAATTCATGGACCTGATCCTCTGGAGTTTCCCTGACAGAAGTACAAAGTCATCTCTACAGCTAGAAAGTGACTGCATGCAACTGTGCATGCTACAGTGCAGAAACAGTGCAGCAGTCACTTTCCATTAGGAAGAGTCTTGCACCAACCAAGTATGGACATCATCCTAGTGATGTCATCCAAGTATAATAACAAGTAGTATAGAAACAACATACTCACTTGAACATTTAGTGATTTTCTCTCAAGCATTTAAGAATCGATCCAGCATTGAAGTCACAAGTGTCTCAAGAACAAGAGTACAACTCCACCACAGACCAGTTCCACTATAAGTTTATGTATGTCCTTAGTTGAGTTGTAATCTTGCATTAGTTCTTCATTGTAATTCCTATCTTGCTTTATTAGAAGCTCTGTTTTAGGAAACTCAAAAACATAAACCCACTGAGTTTGTGTTGTGGCTAGAGTTAGTCATAGGTTGAAGTCTTTGTAATTAGTATGTTGCAAAGTGTCTTGTAGTAGGTATACTACAAGTTGGTGAGATTGAAGTCTTTGTAATAGAGTCATTACAAATTGGCTTGTAACAAGATTATTTAAAGTTAGTGAAGTTGAAAACCTACCAGTGTAGGTCGTGGTTTTTGTCCCCTTGAGTTGGGATTTTTCCACATAAAAATCCTGTGTCTTATTTACTTACTGCTTTAGTAGTTAGCACTGTGGGAACTGATATAGGACCAGGTCTCTATACAGTTTGGTGGACTCATATAAATTATCAATTGGTATCGGTGCGGGTTCTTTCTAAAAGGTTAACACCTAGAAAGGATCTTCATGGCTGCTCCACAAAACTTCGAGGAAGGACAATCAACCTACAGGCCTCCTAGATTCAATGGTCAATACTATGGCTGGTGGAAGACTCGTATGCATGATTTTATAATGGCAAAAGACGTTGAGCTATGCGACATCATCTGTGACGGTCCACATGTTCCAATGAAGAAGGTAGGAGAATCTGGAGTGATGGTGCCAAAAACTAGGAAGGAATACAGCGATATCGACAGAAAATCTATTGAAAAGAATTTTCGAGCTAAAAAGATCTTGGTGTGTGGTATAGGACCTGATGAATACAATATAATCTCAGCTTGTCAATCTGCCAAGGAGATATGGGAAGCATTGCAAACGGCACATGAAGGAACTACTCAGGTTAAACAGTCCAAGATCGACATGTTCACTAGTAAGTATGAGCTTTTAAGGATGAAGGTTGAAGGATGATGAATCAATACAAGATATGCACACAAGATTCACTTCGATCATAAATGAGTTGCATTCACTTGGAGAGATTATTCCTAGGAACAAGCTTGTAAGGAAGGTTCTTAGCGTCTTACCTAGCTCATGGGAGAGTAAGGTGAACGCTATTACTGAAACCAAATACCTACAAACTTTAACCATGGATGAGCTGGTAGGAATCTGAAGACATATGAGATGGAGAGAAAGAAAGATAGTGAAAGAAGAGAACCGAAGAAGGAGAAGAACCTAGTACTCAAGGCTGAAAAAAATCACTCAAGTGAGGAAGATAGTGATATAGCCTATCTCACCAAAAGCTTTCAAAAATGGTTCGAAGAAATGGTGGAATACCAAAGAGAGGTAGCTCCAGTAAGCCAAGGAAATATGATCTTTGCCACAAGTGCGGAAAGCCATGACACCTCATCAAAGACTGCGCACTTTTGAAGCTGGAGCTCTACAAGTATAACTATGAGAAAGTAGAAAAAAGGAACCCGGTTCCTAACAAATGCTTCAAAAGAAAAAGTGCAGCTGACAACGTTGTGAAGCAGGCTCTTGCTGCATGGGGAGACTCCTCCAGTGAATCAGAAGAAGAAACTGATGTTGGAGACAGCTCCATGATGGCAGTGGAAAATGGAGCAAAGGAATATGACTCACTATTTGCATTGATGGCTCAGTCTGATGATGATGATGATGATGAAGATGACAATGATGAGGTAAATTTCAGGGATGTTCAGAGGAATCTGAAATCCTATTCTCCTAAGAAATTGATGTCATTAGCTAATATTATAATTGATGCATATCATAGTCTTGTTAATGATAAGGATGCCTTGACCATAGAGTTAGGAGATGCTGAACAGACTAGGGATGACTTGGTGGTATGTGTGGTTGATTTAAAGGAAACCATAGATAATATTGAAAAGGAAAAAGAAGCTCTAACTGGAAAGATCAATAATGTAGAAAATGAGAAAGATGACCTTAGTGTAGTGGTTGTTGACTTGAATGAAACCATAGAAAGCCCTAGCAAAGAAAAGAATACCCTAGTAGAAAATATAGCAGTTAATGAGCAAGATAGGGATGACTTTTTGGTGGTAATTGCAGACCTAGAGGAAACAATTAAGGGACTTAAATCAGAACATAGGCCTATAAGCATTGAGAAAGGGAAGGAAGTAGCTAGTGAGGCACACATTAAACTTGAAAAATAATTAAATGATGTGAAAACTAGTCTATGTGCTGAGCTTGAGAAAAACAGGAAAGTTCAAGCAGAATTGGAGAAAGTGAAAAATGATCTTGAGAAATCTCTCAAGTGGACCTGGTCCTCAGATGCCGTTACTACCATGTACTTCAATAATGGTGGAAACATGCAGGGAATAGTGTTCCAAAAGGAGAAAATTCCTTAAAACCCTCATAGCAAGTACGTCACTATACATGATAACTGGCTTTGTACCCACTGTGGGAACAATGGACACTTCAAGGAAAATTGCCAAGCCGGAGTTCAATCCGTTCAGAAAAACAAAGTTTTTGCTGAAAAAGTGACTACTAAGAAGGGACCAGGTGCCACGCGCAAAAAAAGTACTTTACCTTCTTGGACTAGAAAAGCTCTTATTCACCCTTTTCCTCACTACAAGGGACCCAAAATGGCTTGGGTTCCTAAATCTAACCTTTGATTTACTTGTGCACGGAACAGTGAGAGGAAGCAGCCTACAATGGATCATGGACAGTGGATGCTCGAAGCACATGACTGGGAACACCATGGATTTTCTCTCACTGAAAGCCCTACAAGGAGGGAATGTATCCTTTGAAAACGGAAAGAAGGGGTACATTCTCGGTGTTGGAAATATTGGAAAGTCTCTTTCACACTAAATTGAGAATCTGTACTATGTGGATGGTCTGAAGTACAGTCTCTTGAGTGTCTCTCAAATCTGTGATAAAGGGAACAAGGTAGAGTTCTTGTCTAAAGTGTGCACAGTTACTAACTTGGTAACTGGTGAAGTGGTTCTAATAGCCAAAATATACAAGAACATCTATGTTGCGGATTTTGAGTCTCTACAAGCTGGTGATTTGAGTTGCCTGAAGGAAGTTAATGATGATGCAGAATTGTTGCATAGAAAACTAGGGCATGCAAGCTTTTCACTTTGAATAAACTGATACAGAGGGGCCCGGTTCGTGGTCTGCGAAATTCAAAGTTCAAGGAGCATAGAGTGTGTGATGCATGTGCTAAAGGAAAATATGTGAAATCTCCTTTACGCCAAAGAAGGATGTCAACACATCAAAGCCATCGAACTCCTTCACATGGATCTATGTGGTCCTATGAGAGTACCGAGCAGGAATGGAAAGAGATACATCTTTGTGATTGTAGATGACTACTCAAGGTTCACCTGGACAATGTTTCTTAGAACAAAAGATGAGACGTTTTAAGTATTTGTGGCCTTTGTTAAGAAAATCCAAGTGAAGATGGAACTGAAGGTAGCCTGTATCAAATCGGACCATGGGACAGAATTCGACAATGCTAAGTTTGATGATTTATGCAGTGAAAATGGGATTACTCACAACTTCTCAGCTTCAAGGACTCCACAGCAAAATGGAGTCATCGAAAAGAAGAATAGAACTCTTGAAGACATGGCACGAACAATGCTTATTGACAGTGGAATTGCCAAAAATTTCTAGGCTAAAGAAATAAACATTGCATGCTACTTGGTGAACAGGTGCATGATCAGATCCTTCTTGAACAAAACCCTCTATGAGTTACTCAATGGAAGAAAGCCAAAGTTAGATCATTTGAGAACCTTTGGATGCAAATTCTATGTTCTCAACAATGGAAAGGATCAACTTGGGAAGTTCGATGCAAAAAGTGATGAAGGAATCTTTCTGGGATACTCCTCTCAAAGAAAAGCTTACAAAGTCTACAACAAGAGGACACAATGCGTGGAAGAAAGTGTTCATGTGATGTTCAATGAGACACCTCCATCTGGAAAGGAGGGAAACATGGACGATCAAGACAACGAACCACTATTGGTTCATGGGGAAATCACCGATGTTTCAAATGGTAAAGATAATATGATGAGTCAGATGAAGGAAGTAGGTGAAGAAAATACAACCTCCTCTTCCACTTCTCAAGAGGAACCTGGTACCCAAATCACTACCACTGAAGCTGAAGAAAGAGTTGTAGATGCAGTTCAAAGCACTCCATAGGTAGCAGAATGAGGAGTGCAGGGAAACCATTCTAATTTACCCAGTTCTTCTACCAATCAGACTCCAGCCCCAAATTGGAAACACAAAATCTCCCATCCAATTGATATTATAATCACCCCCCTTGATTCAGGAGTCTAGACAAGATGAAAAACCATAAATTCCCTAGCCTTCTCAGCCTTCCTATCTCAAATAGAACCCAAAAATATGGAAGAAGCTTTGAAGGATGCAGACTGGATCATGTCTATGCAAGAGAAGCTGCATTAATTTGAAAGAAACAAGGTATGGCACCTGGTACCTAGACCCTCAGACAAAACCATCATAGGGACCAGGTGGGTATTCAGGAATAAGCTGGATGAACATGGAAACACTACAAGGAACAAAGCAAGGCTTGTTGTTCAAGGCTACAATCAGGAGGAAGGGATTGATTATGAGGAGTCATTTGCCCCAGTTGCCCGCATGGAAGCCATTAGGATCCTCGTTGCCTTTGCATCCCATATGGAATTCACCCTGTTCCAAATTGATATGAAGAGTGCCTTTTTGAATGGTTTTCTTAAGGAAGAGGTGTATGTCAAGCAACCTCCAGGCTTTGAATGTCATGAACATCCTGAGTACGTATTCAAATTGGATAAGGCACTCTACGGATTGAAATAGGCCCCTCGAGCCTGGTATGAAAGGCTATCCAAATTTCTCCTGGAAAATGGATTCACCAGAGGAAAAATTGACAATACTCTGTTCTTGAAGAAAAGGGGAAGGAACTTGTTCATCGTTCAGGTATATGTGGATGATATCATATTTGGGGAAAAGGCAGATTCACTGTGTGAAGAATTTGCTTAATTCATGGGAAGTGAGTTTGAAATGAGTATGATGGGGGAACTGAACTTCTTTTTGGGCCTTCAAGTAAAACAGTCCACAAAGGGAACATGTATCAGTCAGCAGAAATACATCAAGGAACTTCTGAAGAGGTTTGATATAGAAGCATCGAAAGTGATTGATACCCTCATTGCTACTGCCACCAAGTTAGACATGGATGAATCTGGGTCACATGTGAACCAAATGATGTATCGAGGAATCATTAGATCTCTGCTCTATCTTACTGCCAGCAGGCCAGATATTGTGTTTAGTGTGGGTCTGTGTGCAAGGTTCCAATCAAATCCAAAGGAATCTCACCTGAAGGTTGCTAAGAGAATTCTGAGATATCTCAAGGGCACACAGGACCTAGTTTTGTATTACCCCTCAGGTGACAATTTCAATATCATTGGTTATGTTGATGCTGACTATGCAGGTTACCTGGTGGACAGGAAAAGCACATCTGGAATGGCTCATTTCCTAGGATCGTGTCTAATCTCATGGGGTACAAGGAAGCAAAACTTAGTAGATCTCTCAACAGCTGAAGCGGAATATGTTGTTGTAGCTTCATGTTGTGCTCAGCTACTGTGGATCAAATAACAATTGGAGGACTTTGGAGTATACATTGACTGTGTACCGCTTCTATGTGACAACACCAGTGCTCTCAACATGGCAAAGAACCCATTTCAACACAAGAGAACCAAGCACAATGATGTTAGACATCATTTTCTCAGAGACAATGTGGAAAGGGGGCTTATCTGTATGAGGTTCTGCTGCACTGAAGATCAAATTGCAGATATCTTTACCAAAGCTCTAAGCAGGGAACACTTTGAGAGGAATAGGATGGCACTGGGGTTAATCAACCCTAATTGAGAACCTGATTCTTCTCAAATGGCTATGAAAGTCATACTCAGGTAAAATTGGCTAAAGTGTTTTATGACCAAGCCTAACTCACATCTATACTGTTGCAGGTAGACACACATGATGATTATAGAAGCTAAAGGTACAGTATTGAGCTACAAAAGAGAGTTTCAAAAATCTTTTTGACAAAAATAGGTCAGGAACCCGGTTCATGTACCACAGGTTAGTAGTACTGTGTTTTTCTCATGCATATCTCAAAATACAATAAAATTAATTCAACTGCCACATCATCTTACTTTTCAGAACCTGTATATCACGTCATGTCTCTCAAACCTTTCACCTTTACTGCACGTTACATATTTCCACAAACCTACCACCATTTCAAAACCCTTCAAAACCAGTTCCTCTCCCCTCTCATTGTTAGATCCTACTTCCATAAAACCCTCTCACTTCCAGAAGTTCTGAATAACCACCTCTCATTGTATCTCTGCATTCTCTCAGAACTCTCAAACCCTTATTTCACCATTGTCGATGAACAACCTCTCCCCACTCTTGTCAACAATACTGTTACCACATCTTCAACTCCCTTAACGTCACCACCAGAAAACCTCTCCTCTACCACCCCGGATACCAATGTGTCTACACATGTTTCTTCTTCATCTCCTGTCCCCCCCTACACCCTTGTCCAACACTATTTCTCTCCCTAGTGCCGAGATTTCCAACATCCCAGATGTTAACCCCGTTTCTTCTCCTCCCTCTGATCAAACCAAAGGGAAATTAGAAGGTGGCACCCCTCAAGAATCAGCAGTCTCTGAGGAATATCCTGACCAGTACTTGGACTCTTCCATCCTGGACTCAGTGGCTCCCATAGAATCCCCCGAAAAAGAAGCAGCAGAAAATATCATGGCTTTGCTGGTGAAAGCCTTAAGAGTGAAGAACCCTCTCTTCTGCCTGAGTCTTAGGGGAAAGAAACTCCATTATTATGGGATGAAGGAACCATGGTACTCTTTGAATCTCCAGTTCATGAAAAATCCCCTAAAAAACCTACTGGAGAATCTGGGTCTCCTCTTGAGGAAACAAGTCAGGAGCCTATCTTCTATACTAAGCCATCGGAGTTCATTCCACCTATTGAGGTACCCTTTGATGAGGATGATATGGTTCTTAGAGCTTGCTTCAAAATTAGAAATCCAGCAGTAACTCTTGAGCCCTCTTCCAAGCGACCAACTACTAGGTTGCAGAAGAAGGAGGCCTTTGAGTATGCTTTATAGAAAAGTAGAAGGAGCAACAAGAAAAAGAAGAAGAGGTTATTGAAAGAGGGGAAAGTTGTGTGTGATAAAAATGTTCCAGTGGTGGAAGTCGATGAGGATGCAGTAGAGGAACTTAGTTCCTTGGTGAAGCGGTCTAAGAAAGTCTGAGAATCTGCAGTTGGTGCTTCCAAGGAAGCTGTAGAAAAATAGAGTGGACAGACTGTGAAGAGTGGTGGTCAGCCTAAAAAGGTTTTGAAGGAGAAAGATATGTCTGAGGGTGATACCTTGGTTTCTTTGAGAAGTAAAGGGAAGTCTGTGGAAACATCTAAGAAAAGAAAGTGGGAAACCATTGGAGAACTTGGTACTGCAAAGAAGATGCCAAGTGACAGAGGTCTTGGGCAAGACAGGTTGAGGACTTAAAAGGTCTTGTGGGATCGTATGTTTGACCCAGAGATTTTAAGATGGCAGGGATGAGGCAGGTCTTGGAAATGGTAGAATTTCAAAAATGGGGCCATCTTTTTAAGGAGGATGTTCTAAAGGTTTATGAAGATAAGGTGCAAAGCTTTTATGCAAGCCTCTTCACTATTACGGGGGATCACATTTGCGTGCTAGTTAATAGAGTCGACATTGCGTTTGACGCTGCTGTGTTAGGGACTATTCTCAAAGTTCCCTTTGAAGGGTTGTCATCAGTCAGGGGCGCTTGTGGGGTCAACTTCAAACATTCTATTGTAAAGGAACAGGTCATCTAACATGGGGAACGGGTGCATAAGAAGGCATTACTTCCTGCATACCAGCTTCTCTTTGAGCTGGTCAACAAATTTCTTCTTCCCCGTGCTGAGAGGCAGTCCATCACCTCTAAATCTGATCTATACCTCATGGAGGCTCTTGATGCGTTCACTTCCATAAATCTACCCGCTATCATGATAGAGCATATGCAGAAGGTGGCCAACTTTCAGGATGGGAACCATGGCCTCCCTTATGGGTTTCTCCTCACACGGGTCTTCAACTTCTTCAAGGTACCTTTGGGAAATCCTATAGTAGGAATCAGAAAGAAGACCTTCTCCAAAAGCACTCTGGAAGAATGTGAATGCATAGAAAAGGTTGGGGGAGCACGTCCAAGATTTCTCAGCTCATAAATGCTCAGAACAGTGCTGCTGAAGAAATTCGAAGTTTGAAGGCTAGGAATGCCATACTGGAGACTCATCTTAGTCAGGCTGTTGGAGCATCTGGATCTTCTAATTCTTCCAATGAAGAGGTTGCTCGTCTGACTAAAGAAAATGCTGAGCTTCGCCAATAGGTGGAGAACCTGAGGGAGAAACTACCTGAGGAACAGATGTCTGCCAATGCCCGCATGGACCTTTTTCTCAAAACCATTGTTTCCTCCTCCTCCAAGCCTTACTAGTGCCCCCTAGGACCCTCTCAGTGACCAGTTGTCTTGTGTTTTGATGTTTGTGGCCGTTGTTTCTTTTTATTTTCTTTTTGTGATGGTATGTTGGATCTCACTGTTGCTGCTCTCGTTTGAATCAGTCCAAATTAGTCTTTGTTGTAATGGCAAAGACTTCTGTTTTCTTTTATAATATTTATCAATGAAACAGCTCTCTTTTTGCTAATGAAATGTTTGTCTCTCTTCTACTTCTCTTTTCTATCATGTTGTGTGCACACATGTGGCATGAGTTAGATGTGTTAGACTTATTTATGCTTTTTTGCCTACTTTTGTATTTTTAGTGATTCCAAAAGGGGGAAGATATAGAGACAACTTGAAAATTAAAGCAGGTGATTAAGGAGGAAGCATAGAGTCAGGGGGAACACATGATGTTCCTGGTACTTTATCTGGTTACGTCAAGCTCTATAAACAGCCATCAATTTCAAAAGTTTGTTATCATTAAAAAGGGGGAAATTGATGGGTTTAAGGTTTCACAGTTTTATGTTTTGATGATTTAACAAACTTCTTGTCTAGAACCAGATAAAGAACATGATGCATACTTGGTACAATTCTTCAGCAATGGACTTAAGATAATTTGAGCTGTGTGACTTTGGATACACAAGAACCAATTCAGGGACCTGATCCTCTGGAGTTTCCCTGACAGAAGTACAAAGTCATCTCTACAACTGGAAGGAAACTGCATGTAACTGTGCACGCTACAGTGCAGAAATAGTGCAGCAGTCACTTCCCATTGGGAAGAGTCTTGCACCAAACAAGTATGGACATCATCCTAGTGATTTCATCCAAGTATAATAATAAGGAGTATAGCAACAACATACTCACTTGAACAATTAGTGATTTTCTCACAAGCATTCAAGAATCGATCCAGCATTGAAGTCACAAGTGTGTAAAGAACAAGAGTACAACTCCACTATGGACCAGTTCCACTATAAGTTTATGTATGTCCTTAGTTGAGTTGTAATATTGCATTAGTTCTTCATTGTAATTCCTATCTTGCTTTCTTAGAAGCTCTGTTTTAGGAAACTCAAAAATATAAACCCACTGATTTTGTGTTGTGACTAGAGTTAGTCATAGGTTGAAGTCTTTGTAATTAGGAAGTTGCAAAGTGGTGCACGCTACAGTGCAGAAATAGTGCAGCAGTCACTTCCTATTGGGAAGATTCTTGCACCAACCAAGTATGGACATAATCCTAGTGATTTCATCCAAGTATAATAACAAGGAGTATAGCAACAACATACTCACTTGAACAATTAGTGATTTTCTCACAAGCATTCAAGAATCGATCCAGCATTGAAGTCACAAGTGTGTCAAGAACAAGAGTACAACTCCACTACGGACCAGTTCCACTATAAGTTTATGTATGTCCTTAGTTGAGTTGTAATATTGCATTAGTTCTTCATTGTAATTCCTATCTTGCTTTCTTAGAAGCTCTGTTTTAGGAAACTCAAAAATATAAACCCACTGAGTTTTTGTTGTGACTAGAGTTAGTCATAGGTTGAAGTCTTTGTAATTAGTAAGTTGCAAAGTGGTGCACGCTACAGTGCAGAAATAGTGCAGCAGTCACTTCCCATTGAGAAGAGTCTTGCACCAACCAAGTATGGACATCATCCTAGTGATTTAATCCAAGTATAATAACAAGGAGTATAGCAACAACATACTCACTTGAACAATTAGTGATTTTCTCACAAGCATTCAAGAATCGATCCATCATTGAAGTCACAAGTGTGTCAAGAACAAGAGTACAACTCCACTACGGACCAGTTCCACTATAAGTTTATGTATGTCCTTAGTTGAGTTGTAATATTGCATTAGTTCTTCATTGTAATTCCTATCTTTCTTTCTTAGAAGCTCTGTTTTAGGAAACTCAAAAATATAAACCCACTAAGTTTGTGTTGTGACTAGAGTTAGTCATAGGTTGAAGTCTTTGTAATTAGTAAGTTGCAAAGTGGCTTGTAGTAGGTGTACTACAAGTTAGTGAGATTGAAGTATTTGTAATAGAGTCATTACAAAGTGGCTTGTAACAAGAGTATTGCAAGTTAGTGAAGTTGAAAACCTACCAGTGTAGGTCGTGGTTTTTGTCCCCTTGAGTTGGGATTTTTCCATGTAAAAATCTTGTGTCTTATTTACTTACTACTTTAGCAGTTAGCACTGTGGGAACTGATATAGGACCAGGTCTCTATACAGTTTGGTGGGCTCATATAAACTATCAGCTGGAAATTTCAAAGCACAACCGAGTTCTTGCGTGTGTTGTTGCTCAGTCTTCATTATTGGGGCAGATCAAGGCTCGGCAGTTTGATGATCCGCACTTGGCAGTTCTTAGAGAGACGGTACTACAGGGTGGTGCCAAGAGGGTTACTATTGGCGAGGATGTTGTTCTACTACTCAAGGGTCATCTATGTGTTCCTAATGTTGATGGCTTCAGGGAGAGGATTCTAGAGGAGGCACACAGTTCACAGTATTCTGTTCATCCAGGTGCTACGAAGATGTATCGTGACCTGAGGTAGCACTACTGGTGGCGGCAGATGAAGAAAGCCATAGTGGAGTGTGTGGCTAGATGCCTAAATTGCCAACAGGTTAAGTATGAGCACCAGAGGCTAGGAGGACTACTCCAGCAGATGCCTATACCTAAGTGGAAATGGGATCGCACCACTATGGACTTAGTAGTTGGGTTACCGCGGACTTTACAGAAGTTTGACATGGTTTGGGTTATTGTAGACAGGCTGACCAAGTCGGTACACTTTATTCTAGTAGCCACTACTTATACTTCATAGAGGTTGGCCCAGATCAACATTTAGGAGATAGTTCAGTTGCACGACGTTCCTGTGTCCATCATATCAGATAGAGGTCCTCAGTTCACCTCGCATTTCTGGAGAGCTGTACAGAGTGAGTTGGGCACCCGTGTAGAGCTCAGCACAACATTTCATCCTCAGTCCGATGGGAAGTCGGAGCGCATAGTTCAGATATTAGAGGACATGCTCAGGGCATGCGTGATCAGTTCTTGCCCTTGTACGAGTTTGCTTACAACAACAGCTATCAGCCCAGCATTAAGATGGCCCATTTGAGGCTTTATATTGTCGGTGATGTCATTCTCCCATTGGTGGTTTGAGCTTGTCAAGGCTAATTTGTATGGTACTGATTTGGTAAAGGATGCCTTGGAAAGGGTAAAGTTGATTCAGGAGAGACTTCGCACGGCACAATTCAGACAGAAGAGTTACGTGGATCAGAAGGCGCGTGATGTATCATTTATGGTTGGTGAGAAGGTTCTCTTGAAGGTCTCGCCGATGAAGGGTATTATGAGGTTCGGGAAGAAGGTAAAGTTGAGCCCAAGGGTTATAGGTCCATTGAGGTGTTGAGGCGAGTTGGGGAGGTTGCTTATGGTCTTGCTCTACCTCCCAGCTTATCAGGTGTTCATCCAGTTTTTAACGTATCTATGCTCTGGAGGTACCACGCCGACTTGTCTCATATGTTAGACTTCAGTACCATTCAACTAGACGAGAGGTTGGGCTACGAGGAGGAACCAGTGGTTGTTATTGATAGGCAGGAGTGCCAGTTGAGGTCTAAGAGGGTTTCTACCGTGAAGGTCCAGTAGAGGGGTCAACCAATCGAGGAGGCGACTTAGGAGTTCGAGAAGGACATGCGGAGCAGATATCCACACTTGTTCAGCACTCCAGGTATGATTCTAGACCCGTTCGAGGACGAATATTTGTTTAAGAGGTGGAGAATGTAACGACCCGACCGGTCGTTTTGCTTCCTAGAACCCCGTACCCCTAAATAAGACTTCCCATATTTTCTTTTACTGATTTATGATTTGCGGGGGTGGTTGGTTCGGGATTTGGAAGGGTTTGGGTTGAAATTGGAGCACTTGGTTCCTTAAGGTTGGCCTAAAAGGCCAAGGTTGAATTCGGTCAACATTTCGAGTAAACAACGTCGGAATCGGGATTTGAAGGTTCCAAAACGTTTGTATGATGATTTCAGACTTGGGCGTATATCCGCAACGGGTTTTGGATGACCTAAGGGCGTTTCGGCGCGAAACAGCGAAATAAGATTCTTGAAGTTCTATAATTGAGGTTTGGAACGTGTTTTGATGAAATCGAGGTCTAAATGGAATTTTGAGAGTGGTAATAGTTTTGTAATGTCATTTAAGACTTGCACGCAAAGTTTGATATCATTACGAGTAGTATAAGTACGTTTCGGCGTGTTAGAAGTAGATTTAAGAACTTAAAGTTCATAAGTTTGATTCAATTGGTTTTAGGGTGTGATTCTTGGTTTTAATGTGGTTTTGGGCGTTCCGAAGGTTCAAGCAAGTCCGTTTTATGATTTAGAACTTGTTGGTATGTTTGGACAGGGCCTCGGGGGCCTCGGATGCCATTCGGACGTCGCGCGAGCCGAGTCCAAGCTCAAAATAAGCTGCTGGTGCACCAGTTCTAGTGCAACCGCACCTGCGGTTGGCCAGCCGCAGGTGCAAGACCGCAGAAGCGGTCGACCCTTCGGAGATACGGCCTTAGAGCGGATGCCCAGGTTCCGCAGATGCGGTCTGATGCGAGACTAAAATGCATAGTTTAACATGTAACATACCTTACATTTGAGGTTCTTTAATGATAAAAATACACTTGTTATTTGCTTAATGGAGTTTAGTTCATGTGTAGGTGAATTGAAGATGGAAACGGAGCTAAAGCGATGCAAATACGTCGAAAATACGCAAAAGGAGACACCCGGGCGGTTGCCCCCTAAAGCCTGATCCTACCTGGCGTTAGGGGGGCAGTTACCCCATAAGGCCAGGCAGCCCCTGGCGTTAGGGGGCGTTAGGGCCCAAACGCCAAGCCTGCCTTGGCCTTAGGAGTGCGTTAGAGACCAAACGCCCGGGGTTCCCAGTTCGGCCAAATCCGAGTTTTGACGAGTTTAAGTGTTTCCCGGTTGAAATAGAAGTCTCCTACACGGTTAGGGTTCGGCCTAAACATATAAATAGACACCAAACAACACAACTAAAGGGATTCGAAGAAGAGGACGGAGGAGATTCGGAAGGATTCGAAAGGATTCAACAAGAAAACACCATAGAAGTGACAAACATTGATTTCTACATCTAGTATTCATTACTTTGTATTTCAATTATGCAATTTATTTTAGTTTTGATTCTCAATAACATGAGTAGCTAAATTCTTTAGTCTAGGGTTTTGGTAGAACCCGTTGGGGATGAATTCATTGTGATATTAATATATTTTTGTTGATTAATCTCGTTTTGTTCAACTACGTTCTTATTATAGTTGATTGAAAGGGCCCTTGATTAACTATTCCTATTTATTATGTATCTACTTGAGAGAGAGTGCATATTTAGGTAGTTGCTTGAACAACACCACTCCCGGAGTATAGACGAAAGTCATAACCGAGGGTTTAGAGGTTAGATTAGAGATAACGATACCTCGGGTGCAATCTAAAGTGAACTGTATTGCGATCTAGCTAGCGTAACTTGAGAGAGTGCGTTTAGTAAATTATCATAATTACTTGAGAGAGATTTATGATAGTTAGAGCGTTCATGATTGACAGAGATAGCCAATTAAACTATAAGACATATCCAAGGAAGAATTCACCAACGGGGGAAACCATAACCTTAGACCCTTTATTATCATTGTTACATTAAATTGTTAGTTAATTGCTAGTTTATTATTATTGATTGTAGAATTAGTTAAACATCACCAAATTGATATTCAAAATCTTGAGAAACTTGATTTAGCAACAGTTTAGTATTTTATAGACTCAATTGATACGTAAATTCCCTGTGGGATCGACTCTGGGCATAATACCCCGGATTATATTTGCAACGCCCGCTTAGTCTTCTACAAGACATAGTTGAGCGTGATCAAATTTTGGCGCCGTTGCCGGGGAATTAACGGTATTATCAATTGAGTTGAAAGAAATACAAAATTTTGAAACATAGTCAATTTTCTTTAAAATTTTCGTTTTCACATTGAACGTTTAACGTTTGCTAAGTGTTGCAGGTGCATGCCTAGAAACTCATCGAGGACTGGTGAAGTAATTGAAGCCTTATCAGACCCTGAGAAAGTTTTCAGGACCATAAACCGGACCAACCGAAAAAGCAAACATCAACCACAAATTGAACAAATTGAAACAGACATGGAAGATCAACACAACCGGAATAATCATGGGGATGATGTGGTGGACCCAGTCGCTGAAGCTCCTTTATACGACTGGGCACAACCTACAGCTGAGAATTTGGCCACGGCGATATTGGTTCCTCAAATACAGGCCGAGTCCTTTCAGATTACAAATAATATGTTGCACCTATTGCAGAACAAAGGGCTATTCTCAGGTTCGTACATTGAATACCCCCAGCAGCATTTAAAGAACTTCCTGTCAATTTGAAAAACTCAAAGGCAGCCAAACGTCACTCAGGAGGCAATAAAACTGTTGTTGTTTCCATTCTCAGTGACATTTGCTGCCCAGACTTGGCTTAACTCACTCCCCATCAATTCCATTACTACATGGGAGGAGTTAGTCAAGCAGTTCGTGAACAAGTTTCATCCACCCAACAAAACTGCTCAACAAATTGATGAAATCTTGAGCTTTAGACAGAAACCAGTGGAAACATTACAAGAGACATGGGAAAGATTTAAGAGTATGCTGGTTATCTGTCCACATCATGGCATTCCTGAGCAAATGTTGGGGCAGCGTTTTTACATGGGTTTGGCTGATACTGTGAAAGCAAATGTTGATGCTTCAGCTGGTGGAGCATTCCTGAGCAAATCGTGGAGAGAGAGCCAAATCTTACTTGATAAAATGGCACAAAATTCAGGATGGACAACAAGGAATGCACCCATTACTCCTGTTGTTCATTCAGTGCCATTCGATCCATCTAATACAATTGCAGAGAACGTGGCCACCTTGATAACACAAATGAGTATACTTACTAAGAGGGTGGAAGAATCAGGAAAAAAACAGCAGGTGCACATCGTTGACACAACCAATGGGGGCTTATGCACATCTTGGATTAGCCAACCACTTGGTAATCACTGGAATACAGAAAGTCATCACTCTCCTTGTCCAGAAAACATGAATTATGTGTCAAATTATGGTAGCCAANACTTAAAGTTCATAAGTTTGATTCAATTGGTTTTAGGGTGTGATTCTTGGTTTTAATGTGGTTTTGGGCGTTCCGAAGGTTCAAGCAAGTCCGTTTTATGATTTAGAACTTGTTGGTATGTTTGGACAGGGCCTCGGGGGCCTCGGATGCCATTCGGACGTCGCGCGAGCCGAGTCCAAGCTCAAAATAAGCTGCTGGTGCACCAGTTCTAGTGCAACCGCACCTGCGGTTGGCCAGCCGCAGGTGCAAGACCGCAGAAGCGGTCGACCCTTCGGAGATACGGCCTTAGAGCGGATGCCCAGGTTCCGCAGATGCGGTCTGATGCGAGACTAAAATGCATAGTTTAACATGTAACATACCTTACATTTGAGGTTCTTTAATGATAAAAATACACTTGTTATTTGCTTAATGGAGTTTAGTTCATGTGTAGGTGAATTGAAGATGGAAACGGAGCTAAAGCGATGCAAATACGTCGAAAATACGCAAAAGGAGACACCCGGGCGGTTGCCCCCTAAAGCCTGATCCTACCTGGCGTTAGGGGGGCAGTTACCCCATAAGGCCAGGCAGCCCCTGGCGTTAGGGGGCGTTAGGGCCCAAACGCCAAGCCTGCCTTGGCCTTAGGAGTGCGTTAGA
>ML374024.1:0-28808 GCA_005239525.1 Nicotiana knightiana | reverse complement strand
CACACAAATTCCACCTTTGGAAAGAACCGTGGCGTTAAGAAAACCAAAGGCTTATTGCTCGTGCGAAAACCAAACAAGAAGCTATGAAAGAAAAATAAGAAGCTTTAAAATAGAAAAGAAATGCGTAAAGTAAAGTAAAGTGCGTGGAATAGAATGAATATGTACATTAGGGGAATTAGATGAATATACATAGGGGATGAATATTTACAATGGATAGTTAACTTATACATACCAAAATGGAAAATAACATAAAGAAAAAGAAGAAAAATATTGTTTGCATTATACAACCCAATGTAGCCAAAATCAAATGCCTGTAGGGCCACTCCCCCAACTAAGAGATAGCATTGTCCTCAATGGTATATAACAAAAATAGTGCACAAAATATGGGAGAGAGAGAGAGAGAGTAAAGAAAACTCCCTATTGGCCCTCGAACTGATGTTGTGTCTGTGAAGGGATAGGATCTGCCTGAGACTGGGACTGTGAAGGATCATGATCTTCTACTGGCTGTGTATGTGAAGGAGCTAGGTCTGCTACTGCCTATGATGGAGCTCCGGTGGGCTGGGCCTCCTGGCTCTGTGCCTGAGTCTGGAAGACAGGAATCGCGGACCGCAAAAAAGTTGACCGCGGTCCGCGAAAAAGCGATTTGGGTTTTGCAAACAGAAGCACCGCGGTCCGCGATAAAGGGACTGCAAACCGCGAAATGGGATCTTACCTAGGGTTTCCAGATTTTGCATTTTCTACGCTAAAGTGTTCATTTAGATGAGCCCTACACGAGTAATCAGTGTAATTGTATTCCAAGGGATTATCATGAACCTATTTGGACTAACCCTAACATTTTACAAGCCTAAAAAGAGAAAAATTATGAAAAAGAAGATGAAAATAAAGAAAATATAGAAATTAAGATGTTAATGAAGCACAAATACACTTACTAGATGCTTGGATGATAGTTTGGATGAGAGCAATGAATTTCAGAGAATGCAAGAGTAAGACACAGTCGAAGGGAGCTTTGAATAGCTACAGTGCGTAAAGTATGAAATAAAACTCTAGTGGCCTATTTATAGAGAAGAGCTGGGGACCACCCCTCTTACTTACCGCGGACCGCGAAAAATCGACCGCGCTCCGCGGTCAGTCAGTTGTTTATAGCTCAGGAAAAATCTCATCGCGGTCCGCAAAAAATCAATCACGGTCGCGGTGAGTTAGGCTCAGAAAGGCATCCTTCAGTTAAATGGGCTTCGCGGACCGCAAAAAGGCGACTGCGGCCGCGAAGCAGATTCCAGTGAACTATTATTGCAACCTTTGGACTTCGCGGACCGCAAAAAGGAGACCGCGGCCGCGAAGTTAATTCCAATAAGGTTTTGTTTCTACACTTAGCCAAATTTCCTGTGTCAAAATCATCCTACACATCCAAAAACCAGTTAGTGTAATAGTGAAACCAATTCTACCAAGAAAAACAAAGAAACGAAAGTAAAGACACATGGTTTGCCTCCCAAGAAGTGCCACCACGTGGCTGTCATCGACTTTGCCAAGATAGTGCTTTACCCGGTGACCATTTACTCTGAAGACTTCACCACTTTTGTTCTTAAGG
The DNA here is from genome assembly GCA_005239525.1 of Nicotiana knightiana. NCBI lineage: Eukaryota > Viridiplantae > Streptophyta > Magnoliopsida > Solanales > Solanaceae > Nicotiana > Nicotiana knightiana. The sequence continues at coordinate 27,223 of ML374024.1, read as the reverse complement.
TCAAGAGCCCCAAATGGAGTAACAAATACCACTTCAAAAGGCCCACTCCACTTTGACTTGAGTTTTCCGAGAAATAGCCTCAACCAAGAATTGAACAATAAGACCAAATCACCAACCTTGAACTCTTTACCTCGAGCATATTTGTCATGTAGGTACTTTATTTTGTCCTTATACAAGGACGAACTGGAGTACGCATGGAATCTAAACTCATCCAACTCTTTCAATTGCTCCACCCGAAGATTTGCAGCTACATCCCATTCCAAGTTTAACTTTTTCAAGGCCCACATAGCTTTGTGCTCCAATTCCACCGAAAGGTGGCATGCTTTTCCAAAGACCAAGCGATATGGGGACATCCCAATTGGTGTTTTGTAGGCGGTCCGGTAAGCCCAAAAAGCATCATGTAATTTCTTAGCCCAGTCGATCCTATTGGCATTGACCGTTTTGGATAATATGCTCTTTATCTCTCTGTTAGACACTTCAACTTGGCCACTAGCCTGAGGTTGGTACGGGGTAGTGACTTTATGATTANCGTCACTGATGATGGCTCGTGGAGTGCCAAACCTAGTAAAGATATTCTTCTTGAGAAAGGCTATCACACTCCGCGCTTCATTGTTTGGTAAGGCCATGGACTCCACCCACTTTGACACATAATCAACCGCAACCAAGATGTATGTGTTCCCACATGAACTCACGAATGGCCCCATGAAGTCGATGCCCCAAACATCAAAGATATCTACCTCAAGAATCAAATTTAAGGTCATCTCATACTTTTTGGAAATTCCTCCGGCTCTTTGGCATTCATCACACCTCTTCACTAGGTCACTAGAATCCTTATACAAAGTGGGCCAAAAGAACCCACAACTAAGCACTTTAGAAGCAGGTCTCACCCCTCCGTGATGACCACCATACAGTGAGGAGTGGCAAGACTCAAGGATAGCTAGTTTCTCTTCTTCCGGTACACATCACCGGATCACCCCATCAGTCCAAATCTTGAATAAATAAGGCTCGTCCCAATAGAAATCCAAGCTATCCCTTCGAAGCTTCTTCCTTTGGTTAGAAGAGAGCTCACAAGGGACAACTCCGGTGACGAGGAAATTAGCAATATCCGCGAACCATGGCATTTCTATCATTGACATTGAAAGGAGTTGTTCATCCGGAAAACTATCATTGATCTCAAGTCCGTCACAAGGACGTCCTTGCTCCTCCAACCGGGACAAATGATCGGCTACTTGATTCTCACTCCCTCTTCGGTCCACGATCTCTAAATCAAACTCTTGTAATAACAAAACCCATCTCATAAGTCTTGCCTTGGAATCCTTCTTGGTCATGAGGTACCAGAGTGATGCATGGTCAGTGTGAACTACGACCTTGGCACCCATCAAATAAGGGCGAAATTTTTCCATGGCAAAGACTATAGCTAGAAGCTCCTTCTCTGTGACTGTGTAGTTCATTTGAGCAGAATTCATTGTCTTGTTGGCATAGTAGATTGGATGAAACACTTTGTTCACCATTTGCCTAAGCACAACACCCACAGCAACATCGCTTGCATCACACATAAGCTCAAATGGTGCACTCCAATCCGGCACCGTGATAATGGGAGTGCTAGTGAGCTTGTGTTTTAAGAGTTCAAAATATTGCATACAATGCTCATCAAAACTGAATTTAGCATCCTTCTCTAACAGCTTGCATAATGGATTCACCACCTTAGAGAAATCTTTGAAAAACCCCCGGTAAAAATTGGCATGGCCAAGAAAGCTACGGACTCCTCTCGCTGAAATAGGTGGTGGAAATTTTGAAATAACCTCGATCTTTGCCTTATAAACCTCAATGCCATTATGGCCCAAAATGATTCCTTCCTCCACCATAAAGTGGCATTTTTCCCAATTCAAGACCAAATTCGTTTCTTCACACCGAGCAAGGACTCTATCAAGATGACTCAAGCATTCGTCAAAAGAATCNTTTGCCTTATCAACCTCAATGCCATTCTTTGAAATCTTATGGCCCAAAACGATTCCTTCCTCCACCATAAAGTGGCATTTTTCCCAATTCAAGACCAAATTCGTTTCTTCACACCGAGCAAGGACTCTATCAAGATGACTCAAGCATTCGTCAAAAGAATCCCCGACGACACTAAAGTCATCCATAAATACTTCTAGAAAGTCCTCCACCATGTCGGTGAAGATTGCCATCATACATCTTTGGAAAGTGGCTAGGGCATTACAGAGTCTGAATGGCATGCGAGCAAAGGCAAAAGTGCCATATGAGCAAGTAAAGGTAGTCTTCTCTTGATCCTCCGGGGCTATCAAAATTTGATTATATCCAGAATACCCGTCGAGGAAACAATAAAAGGCCCGACCTGCGAGCCTATCCAACATTTAATCCAGGAAGGGTAAAGGAAAATGGTCTTTGCGGGTTACCATGTTGAGCTTGCGGTAGTACATGCACACCCGCCATCCGGTAATCATCCTTGTAGGAATGAGCTCATTTTTATCATTTTTTATCACTTTCATTCCACCCTTTTTCGGAACGCATTGGACCGGAGAAGTCCAAGCGCTATCCGAAATTGGATAGACAACACCCGCATCAAGCCATTTTATAATCTCCTTTTTCACCACCTATTGCATAGATTCATTGAGTCTTCTTTGATGTTCAACAGAGGGTTTGGCTCCATCCTCCAATATGGTCTTATGCATGCAAAAGGCGGGGCTAATACCCCGAATATCAGCCAAGGTCCAACCAATTGCTTTCTTCCTCCTCCTTAGCACTTTTAAAGTTGAGTCAACCTGCATTTGGGTTAGGCAAGAGGAAAGAATAACTGGTAAAGTACAATAGAGACCAAGGTATTCATACCTGAGGTGGGAAGGAAGTGGCTTCAACTCCAGATTTGGAGGTTCTTCAATGGATGGCTTTGTTGGTGGGATCTTCCTGTTCTCCAAGTCCAATGACAATTTTCTGGGAGCATAAGAATAAGACCCCATGACCTGAAGGGCATGGGTGCTCTCAAGCACACCATCCACCACTGAGTCCTCGTGATTCAACAAGGACAACTCCACAGGATCATCAACATGGATCATAGCACTGGCAGCGTCAATAATAACCTCGGACACGAGGTCCATAAAAGAGCAAACTCCAGTGATGTTGGGCTGCTTCATAGATTTGCATACATGGAAGACCACTTTTTCATCACCAACTCTGAATGTAAGTTCCCCAGCTTCAACATCGACCAAGGCCTTCCCGGTGGCAAGGAAAGGCCTACCCAAGATAATAGGGATCTAAAAATCAACCTCACAGTCGAGGATAACAAAATTTTCCGGCAATATGAATTTGTCCAGTCTCACTAAGACATCATCAATAATACTTAGGGGCCTCTTCATTTATCTATCCGCTATTTGAAAACGCATAGAGGTCGCCCTAGATTGTCCGATCCCCAAAGTCTTAAACACAGAATATGGCATCAAATTTATGCTTGCCCCAAGATCACATAGGGCTTTTGCAAAGTCTGCACTCCCAATTGTGCAAGGAATAGTGAAGGCACCCGGATCTTCAAGTTTTGGTGCCATGGATTGAACAATAGCACTCACTTGGTGAGTCATCTTAATGGTATCACACTCCATGGACCGCTTTTTAGTCACCAAGTCCTTCATGAACTTAGTGTATCCTGGCATTTGCTTCAAGGCCTCAACCAATGGAAAATTTATGGTAAGACTCTTCATCATATCAAAGAACTTTTTAAACTGGGTCTCTTGCTTTTGTTTTGCCAATCTCTAAGGATAGGGAGGAGGTGGCCTAGGAAATGGTGCCTTCAGGGCCACCAGTTTTGGCATGTCAATTATGTGCTCCCTAGACGGGTTCATATTTCTACCCAAATCTTCCCCATTGTCATGAATGTCAATTCTTACCTCACCTTCAATTGTCTCATCCATTGCTTGTTCCACATCAACTGGTAACTCATCTTGGGGTACAACTTCATAATCAACAACCTTCTTTGGCCTTGAAGTACTTGCTTCACCACCTTTGTCACTCCGGGTAGTTACCGCCATGGCATGACTGGTGTTGTTGTTGTTCCCGCCCTTGGGGTTCACTACTGCATCACTCGGTAGTGCACCCTTCGGGCGTGTGTTTAAGGCATGTGAAATCTGGCCCATTTGTACTTCAATATTTCGGATAGAAGTAGTGTGAGAGGATATTTGGGCATCGGATTCTGCATTTCTCTCCATCATATGTTTGAACATGTTTTCTATCCGACCCCTTTCTGAGCTTAAAGAAATTTTTCCATTAGATTGATATGGAGGGGGGTTGCTTGGTTGCTGGTACATCGGGGGCCTTTGAAAACCCGACCCCCGACTACCTTCACCTCCCCAATTATTGTTGTTATTTCTTCCATTCAAATTCCCTTCATTGTTGTTCCCCCATTGTCGGTCATTATTGTTGTTCCATTGACGATCATTCGTATTTCTCCAATTCCTAACATTGTTATTGTTCCAGTTTTGTGGCCTTTGGTTCCCCCAGTTTTGAGTATTACCTTACCCTTGGTAGTTGTTTGCATCTATAACATCCTCATCTTGGTCATCATAACTTTCATCTTGTTCATGACCACTCGGCCCTTGATCACCTTGATCACCATGGTTTTGCCTAACATTCCCCCGAGGTCTCCTTTGGTTTCCTTGCATATGCACTCCTTCCATAGCATTTAATTTATTCGGCCCTTGCAATTGTTGGAGTTGGGCTTTAGCAAGTTGGTTCATGGTTGTTGTGAGCTCGGCAACTGCTTGCCCTTGTTCTTGGAGTTCCTTGTGGAGACTATTCACACATGTTTCCCCTTGAAGCACATTTTCTCTACTTTGCCAAGCCGAAGATGTGTCGGCCATTTCATCAAGAATCTCACATGCCTCCGGGTATGTCAACTTCATTAAATTACCACCGGCCAATTGGTTGACCACACATTGATTTACCGTGTTGATTCCCTGGTAGAATGTTTGTTGTATCATAGCCTCAGTCATGTCATTGTTCGGACACTCCTTGACCATGGTTCTATAGCATTCCCATATTTCATGTAGTGGCTCGTTTGGATCTTGTTTGAATGCCACAATCTCATCTCGAAGGGCCGCCATGTGGCTTGGGGAAAATAACTTTGCAATACTTTATCCACGAGCACGTCCCAAGTGGATATAGAATGATTTGGGAGACGCTCAAGCCAATCCAATGCCTTTCCCCTAAGTGATAACGGTAACAACTGTAACCGTAATGCATCCTCAGACACATTAGTTTGCTTACTCCCTCAACATGTATCAACAAAGCCTTTGACATGCTTATAGGCATTCTGGTGGGCGGCTCCGGTGAAGTATCCTCTTTGCTCTAGGAGAGTGATCATCATATTTGTGATTTGGAAGTTCCCGCTCGAATCCTTGGCGGAACTATTGCATTAGCGTACCCCTCGTTTGGAAGGACCCGAGGAGCAGCTCTAGGAGCTGGAGGTGGGGGAGGGTCTGGGACATCATCCTGTATATTGTCATGTTGGCCTCCTCTTTGTGGAGGAATTTGATTAATTTCATCTTCTTGATTGTCATAAACCTCCTCCCCGGAATCACATTTCCTAGCGGATCGGCCATTGTACCTAAGTAAACAAAACAAGGAATTTAAAAATAGAAGGAAATAAAAACACACTACGTTGTCACAAATATAATCACACCTTTAGAGCTCCCCGGCAGCGGCGCCAAAAAGTGATCACGCCTCACCCACACTACTATATAAGTATGAAGGCAAGGATCGTGTAGCTTTTACCCGAATGGTCAGGATCGAATCCACAGGGAGTCTATAATGGGAGTGAGTGTAAAAGTGATCTAAAAGAGTCGAGCGTTTCTAATTGCACTTCTAATCATTTGTTGGTGTTGAACTATGCTAAGTGTATTCTATTTTTTTTAAGCTAATTAATTACTAAGTTTGTTTATGTTGTTGTTTTCTGATATTAATAAAGGCACTAGGGTCGTGACCGTTGCCTAGGTGGATACACAACGGGGTTCAATTCTAAGGTCGGGGAATTGGCTAGGGATACAGCTATAACCAATGCACGAAGGTGCTCACTCTATACCTCTCGGTAGTTTGAGTAATTTTACCCTAATTTCCCCTCTCGAGGTCAATTGGGTGCCAATTAATCAAGGAATTTAGGATTAGGTAGGGTGTTACTCTCTCGAGGTTTAACCCCTTAATTAGGGCTCAAGTAGGGTTTGACCATTTCTGGGTTCAACCCAATTGGTTGGGACTACCAATCTCTTGATAAGACCCTAATTTCCTATTAGGCTAATTTATAGACTCAAGTCTTCTTCTCAAGAAAGACCCAAGTCATGAAAAGGTTGATTAGTGTTTGCAACCACTAATTATAGCAATAAAAACCTTGAACTAGCCTAAATAGCCAACACCCTTTAATTTCCCAACCTTAATTTCAAAAACCCATTACATACCCACACTAGGGTTGAGTCACAACCCTAGATAATGGGTCTAGCTACTCATAATCAAAGATGAAAACAATGATAGAGAAGAAGAATAACCGATTTAATTGATTCCTAACAATGAAATTGAAGTTTTCAATGTTAAAAATGCAAGAACAAAGCTAGAAAGATAAAAACCCTAAAATATTCACGTGCTCTCTACTTCAGAAATTACAAAATGTGTAAAGAAATTACAAAGTAGTCTATTTATAGTCTGCCAAATTTTCGGACAAAAATGCCCCTGCGGGGCCACCGCGGACCGCCAAAACACGATCGCGGTCCGTGAAAACAATGAGGTTATTGAGCTACTGGTCTTCTGGTAAGGTTCGACCGAGGACCGCGAAATAAGGACCGCGGTGAAAACTTTCATTGTTTTCAATCCCCACTGGAATGCCACCGCGGACCGTGAAATTAGGACCGCGGCCGCGGTGGAAACTTGTATTATTTCCCAAGCTCACTGGAATGCCACCGCGGACCGTGAAATTAGGACCGCGGCCGCGGTGGAAACTTGCCTTGTGTTCAACCTCATATGAATGCCACCGCGGTCAGCGAAGCGAGGACCGCCGCGGCGATGGATGCTTGCCTTACTTTCGACCTCACTGGAATGCCACCGCGGTCCACGAAACAAAGACTGCAGCCGCGGTGGGTGCTTGCCTTACTTTTGACCTCATTGGAATTCCACCTCGGACCGCGAAATGAGGACTGCGGCCGTAATGGCTTTTTTGCTTGATCATCTTTTTTGTGTTTGATCTTTGTGCCGGATTCACTCCTGTTTTGAGCATACTTTAGACTGAGTGTCTTCATTTTTGGTTCAGTCCTGCAACAAGCACAACGTATAAGCTTTCAGGGCCACTTTGTGTACCGTTATATCCAAAATTCATGTATAAGGGAACGGAAAACGAGGCAAAAATCAAAGTTATCAGTTCGTAACCGGCCTTCAACTCTAAGTTAGCACGATTTACTGTTGCCTCATTAAAAACCTTGCGGGGAAACCAAGCTGGGTCAAAATCGATTCAAGGGAAAAAGAGTGCAATGCTTTCTTTCAGGCCTAAAAATTGTATCATTCTTTGATGATTGCCTACAAGTGTTAGTTCGAAATGTAAATAAATAAAAGGAAATGCATGGGGTCGTACCTTAACAGTAGTATCGCTTTAAGTGGGCTATGTTCCAGTTGTTCGGTAGTTTCTCACCATTCATTGTTCCGAGTTTGTACGACCCTTTACCGGTGATCTCGATAATTTGATAAGGACCTTCCTAGTTCGGCTCCAGCTTCCCTTAGTTCGGGTTCCGGGTATTTAGTGTGACCTTTCTTAACACTAAGTCCCTGACATTGAAGTGTCGAAGGTTGGCCCTTCGATTGTAATATCTCTCGATCCATTATTTTTGGGCGGCTAGCCGGACAAGGGCTACTTCGCGCCTTTCATCTAATAGATTGAGGCTTATGTTCATAGCCTCGTCGTTTGATTCCTTGGTTGCATGTCAGAACCCGAGACTTGGTTCTTCTACTTTGTCTAGTATTAGAGCTTCGACGTCGTAAACCAGTGAGAATAAGGTGGCCCCAGTACTGGACTTCGAGGTCGTACGCTATGCCCATAAGATTTCGGGCAGGATTTCCTTCCATTTTCCTTTAACATCAGTCAACCTTTTTTGAGGATTTGGAGTATGGTTTTGTTAGTCGATTCTACTTGTTCGTTCCCACTAGGGTGGTAGGGTGTTGATAGGATCCTTTTGATCTTATGATCTTCGAGAAACTTGCTTACTTGGCTGCCGATGAATTATTTCCCGTTGTCGCATACGATCTCGGCCGGCATTCCGAACGGCATATGATGTGGTCCCAAATGAAATCAGTGACTTCTTTCTCCCTGACCTTTTCGTATGCTTAGGCTTCCACCGACCTAGAAAAGTAGTCAGCCATAAACAATATAAATTGAGCCTTATCGGTTGCCCACGGGAGAGGGCCAACGATATCCATTATCCACTTCATGAACGCCATGGTGATAAAACCAAATGTAGCAGCTCCCCGGGCTGATGAATCATCGGAGCGTGTCTTTGACATTCATCACATTTTTGTACGAACTCCTTCGCGTCCTTTTCCATATCGATCCAGTAGTAGCCGGCTCTGATCACTTTTCGAACCAATGATTTGGAGCCTGAATGATTTCCATAGGTTCCTTCATGGATTTCCCTCAAAACATATTCGGTATCCCCTGGTACTAGATATATCGCGAGTGGGCCATCGAATGTTATTCTGAACAGGGTTCCATCTTCGAACAGAATAAATCGGGCTGCCTTTGTACGCAGGGACCTCAGTTCTTTTGCATCCAAGGGCAGTATTCCGGTCTTCATATATTCTATATATTTATTTCTCCAGTCTGAAGTTAGGTTTCTTGAGTTAATCTTGACATGGCCTTCTTCCACTAACGATCTCATATGTTGTACGACTGTCCCCAGGTTGAACTCGTCGTCCTCGACCGATGACCCTAAGTTAGCAAGAACATCAACCTCGGTGTTTTGACCCGAGGTTCATGTTGCAAAGTCCATTCTTTGAACCGATATAATGTTACCTGCAACTTATACATGTTCATATGCATTCGTTCTTCTCTGACCTCGAACGTCCTATTAACTTGGTCCACCACGAGGAGGGAGTCGCATTTGGCTTCGATCACCTCTTCCCCCAAGATTTTGGCTAGTTTGAGACCTGCAATCATGGCCTCATATTTGGCCTAATTGTTAGTCCTCACAGTCTTAATAGATTGTCTAACTACATCGCCTATTGGTGTCTTCAATATGATGCCAAGTCCGGACCCTTTTGTGTTTGAGGCACCGCCCTTAAAGAGGGTCCAGATTCCCGAGGAGGTTCCTGATTTAATTAGTAACTCTCTTTCGACCTCGGGTATTAGGGCCAGCGTAAAGTCGGTCACAAAGTCTACCAATATTTGAGATTTAATGGCAGTCTGGGGTCGATATTCAATATCGCACCCACTGATTTCTATGGCCCATTTGGCCAACCATCCTGAGAGCTTGGGCTTATGCATAACATTACTCAAAGGGTAAGTAGACATGACGCATATGGGGTGAACACTGGAAGTATGGTTTTAGCTTTCTAGAGGTGCTTCGCAAAGCGAGCATCAGCTTCTCTAGGTGAAGGTACCTAGTTTTGGCTTCACCTAGGGTCCTGCTAACATAGTAAATTGGAAATTGTGTACCTTGCTCTTCCTGGACCAGCACTCCACTTACGTTATCTCCAATACTGCCAAGTACAAGTATAGTTGTTCGGCTTTCTTTGGCATATGAAGCGGTGGTGGTCTCGATAGATACTGCTTGAGTTCCTCCAAGGCCAGTTGGCACCCCAAGGTCCATGAGAAGTTATTCTTCTTCTTCAATAGTGTGAAGAATCGGTGGCTCTTGTGGATGACCTTGAGATGAATCGCCCAAGGGCGACTATGCGCCTGGTTAATCTTTGCATGGCCTTCACGTTGTCCACAACGGTAATACCTTCGATGGATTTGATCTTGTCGTGGTTGATCTCAATTCCCCGATTGGATACCATGAACCCGAGGAATTTATTTGCCCCGAATCCAAATGCACATTTCTCTATGTTCAGCTTCATATTGTATTTCTTCAATATGTTAAAGGTTTCCTGCAAATATTTTAAATGGTCCTCTGCTCGTAGGGACTTAACCAACATATTGTCAATGTAAACCTCCATTAGTTTTCCTATTTGTTCCTCTAACATCCGGTTTACTAGGTGTTGGTAAGTGGCACCGACGTTTTTTTAACCCGAATGGCATTACGTTATAGCAGTATGTGTCGTACTTAGTGATGAAGGAGTTTTTTTCCTGGTCATCTGGGTTCATCCATATTTGGTTGTATCCGGAGTAGGCGTCGAGAAAACTGAAAAACTCATGACCGATCGTGGCATCGATCATGCGATTGATGTTGGGCAATGGGAAAGAGTCGTTGGGACATGCCTTATTTAAATCCTGATAGTCTAAACACATTCTTAATTTGTTCCCTTTTTTAGGGACTACTACTACATTTGCTAACCAATCCGGGTATTTAACCTCCCGAATGGACCTTATTTTAAGGAGTTTAGATACCTCGTCCTTGATGAAAGTATGTTTGACCTCGGACTGGGGCCTCCTCTTCTGCTTGACCGGATGGAACTTCGGGTCCAGGCTCAGTTTTTGAGTCGTTATCTCTGGCTGGATCCCTATCATATCAAGGTGGGACCAAGCAAAACAATCTATATTAGCTATGAGAAACTGAATGAGTTTTTTTTTTAGCTCGGGGCTTAATCCCATGCCAAGGTATAACTTTCGATCGGTCAAGTGTTCACTCATACGACTTGTTCTAATTCCTCGACCATTGATTTTATAGCATCATCTTCGTCTACCCCTCGTTCCTCTGATTCTTTCGAGGCTGGTACCAGTGATTTCTATTTGTCTACCATCTTTGACCATATCGTTTGGATCCTTTGATGTTGAGATTGTGGATGCCAGGATCACTTTATCGATCGTGAACATTTCCTTGGCAGCTGGTTGTTCCCCATAAACTGTTTTGACTCCGCTGGGTGTTGGGAAATTTAACACTTGGTGTAGATTCAAGGGGACTACTCTCATGTTGTGAATCCATGGTCTTCCGAACAAAGCGTTGTACCTCATGTCTCATTTGATCGCATAAAACTTAGCTTCCTGGATGGTCCCAACGGTGTTCACCGGTAATGTTATCTCACTCTTAGTGTTTTCACACGCCATGTTGAATCCGTTTAGAACTCAGACTACAGGAAGGATTTGGTCTTGTAGACCCAACTTCTCCACGACCCTCGAATGGATGATGTTCGACGAGCTACCTGGATCAATTGACACACACTTAACTCGAAATTTATTTACAAGTACAGATATTACCAGTGCATCATTATGGGGCTGCACGATCCCTTCTGCATCCTTGCCATTGAAAGACAAGGTTCTTTCCAATATGTAATCTCGAGTCCGTTTCTCCCTCGTGATGGATACTTTGGTGCGCTTCAACATCGTCCCCAGAGGGACATCGACCACACCAATGATTATGTTGATGACGTGTTGAGGTTCTTCTTGTTCGGTCTGTTTGTTAGAGTCCATATTCCTGAAATGATTCTTGGCTCGGTCGCTTAGGAATTCCCACAGATGCCCGTTGTTGAATAGTCGGGCTACTTCATCTCTCAACTATCGGCAATCCCCCGTTTTGTGGCCGTGAGTGTCGTGATATTTACACATCTGGTTGGGATCCTTTTGGGATGGATCGGATTGTAGAGGTCGAGGCCATGTGGTCTCCTTGATGCGTCTGATAGCTGACACAATGGTAGTAGCGTCGACATTAAAATTGTATTCCGATAATCTTGGTGCTTCTTTAGGACCGATAAGCCTGTTGAAATCGTTTTTCCCATGAGTCCCCGGTTAATTTGATCTCGATCACTTCTCGTTTCACTTCTTATGGGATTTCTCCCGAATCCATTACCTATTTGATTCCCATTGTGCGGTTGATAACTATCCTTGCTTGATCTTGGTTCATGATCAATGTCTATCTTGGCTCTATCGACAACTCTGACGGGATAAACAGACCCCGAAGGGGGCCCCAAGTTGATCATCTTCGACTCTGATTTTTGATTGATACCTGTTATGCACGTTGGCCCAAGTAACGACCAGATATTCTATTAGGTTTTGTTTCAACTACTATTAAGCCACCGAGCTTTGAATGTTGGGTCCTTGAGTGAAAGCCTGAACGGCCCAATCATCAGCGACCTGTGGCAGGTCCAACCTTTCCAGTTGAAACGGGGACAAGAACTCTCTAAGCATCTCGTTATCCTTCTGTTTTACTTTGAAAAGGTCTGACTTCCTGGTCTCGACCTTGATGGCCCCAGCATGTGCTTTCACAAAATAATATGCAAGCAAAGAAAATGAGTCAATAAAACTAGGAGGTAAGTAGTGATACCATATCATAGCTCTCTTTGACAGGGTCTCCCCGAACTTCTTCAACAGGACATACTTGATCTCATCATCCTCCGATTCATTCCTTTTGATGGCACATGTGTATGAGGTAACATGCTCATTTGGGCCGGTCGTTCTGTTATACTTAGGAATCTCGGGCACGCGGAATTTCTTAGAGATCGTCTTCGGTGCCGTGCTTGGAGGAAAAGGTTTTTACACGAACTTCTTGGAATCCAGGCCTTTCAATATCGGCAGCGCTCCTGGGAATTGGTATACCTTGCAATTTTTTGTTTCCACCTTTTTGTCATTAGCTTCGATATTGTTCTCCCCTGATTCTACTCATTTTGTCAGCTCCTCGGGCATATTTATGATCTTAGGGTTAGTCCCCGATTCGTTTTCATTTGACCTCTCTACAACCAGTTCATCTCTGCGGATAACAACCTAAAGTGGATCGGGTTCAACTCTGCTCGGTACGCGGTTTTGGTTCTGTAACTGAGTTATCACCGCCTCTTGAGCCTGTAACATTTCGAAGGTCACCCTTAAACTGATCCTGTCTCTACCAACATTTTGTGTATTTTGGGTCACCGATCGAACTCCGCCATGGACGCTATTCTTGGGGTCAGTAGGCAGGTTTGTATCAATAGCCACATATGAATTAGCACCAATTAGGTCTACGACCAGAATTCCGATGGGATCAACGGGCGATACCTCATCACCAGGCGTTTATGTTGTTATTTTCATCATGATGACCGGGCTCGTTGTCAACATGTAGGGGTGCTGATTGAGAGTTTGACATCTTGACACAAAATGACAGATCAGATTGCAATTTAAATAAGTAATGGTAAAGAAAATGCAAACCACGTGAATTGAACAGTCTTAGCCTTGAAAGGTTAATCACCCTCGATCCAGGTACGCTTCGATTGGTGTTAGGATATAGAAGAATGAGAGATTAAATAGAAATAATAAAGATATATTGCTTTAGAATGCGTGTTACAATGTGTTCAATGAATTATGAGACTCCCCCTTTATATAGTAGAGGAGTCCTTCTTTAGGTACAATTCTATAAAAGGTAAAAATCCCTTTATTTGTTGATTGTCGGTTCCTTACTGATACACACCGAAATTCCCGCCATAATATCCGACTAATCACGGATATTTTGGTCTTCTGTTGGTTATGCTAACAATGTTTCTTCAAGATCGATCTGGGATAAGGTCGATTTCGAGATCATGGACTCAATGTTCTCGAAGGCAGGCGTTCTGACCCCGGGTTCTAGCTCGGTGGAACTCGGGGTCGATCTTCAGTCCTTGGCTGTCATGTTTCGAGCCTAAACTACCATGTCATAGGCGAGCTCGAGTTTGACCGTATACAGTGATAGTTTATAGTAGTTATTTTTCTTACTGCTTCACTGATTATTGTAAAATCCCTCTGTTGTTTCTCTCTAGTGATCAATGTCCATTCCGCACTCAATAGTGAGTGAAAACGGACGTTGGAAGAATGGTATCCAATAAGAGTCGGGATTGTTTTCCATAAGGAGTTACTATGGGTGTTAGAAGCATACACTTGACGACAACGAATGGAATAACTAAATTTCACTTCCAACAAAAGGTTTTGATTTCTAATTTTAATTTTACTCTAGCAATTATACTTAAGAAAAGAAACTAGAAGCGAATGAGTGTTTTTGGTATTTTTCCAAATAGTTAAAAAGCCTAGGGATGTGACTGTAACCTAGGTGTTGCCTTAATGGTTTAAATACGTTAACACTTGTTTTATTGATTGGGGTGTATTATAGCTCTCAGCTCTACTTTACCCACTCAATACCTCTCGGTCAAAGAGTGATTTTGCTCAATTTGGCTTTCTCAAGCCCAAATGAGTACCAAACTAAATAGTTGATATGAGCTCAATTCGGTTTCTCACTATCACTATTTTGAAGCGTTAATTATGCTAATCAAACCCTCAATTATCCCAATTTCTTGTTAGCCAAGTTATCCTAGACTAGGTCCCTCTTTCTCAAGTTGAGACCAAGTCGAAAAGGCATAAATCAATTTTTTTTCAACCATTAATTCTAAAAATGAAGCATGAACTAGACTAAATAATCAACACCCAATCATAAACAAACATTAAATTAAATACCCATAAAATTTACACACTAGTGTTGGGTCACAACCCTAGTAAACATCTCGCTACCCATAGTGGGTATTGAAGAAAATAAAGAAGAAATACAAATAAAACCCATAATCAAAGATTAAATTGATGAAGTATAATGTTTAAACACTAAAATAATCAAAAACTTCTTAAAATGGCAAAAGGTAACGGCTACAACATCTTTTTTCTTCAAAACTTGACCTAAAATTGTGAAACTCATCTATTTACAGTGGGCCAAAAATTGCTAACAAAAATGCCCCTCAAGAGGTTCTGTGAGTGCCCAATTCCATGTGTAGGTCACATATTTCTTCAGCTGGCAGGAGAGTGGGTTTTTCATCCGCACATTTCTGGATTGTGACTGCAAGCAACTTCAATTATGCGGTCCGCACTTCAGTAAGGCGTCAGCACTTGGTCTATTTTCATATTCTCTGAACTTTCAATATTGTCAATGAAAGCCATGTTCTGCGGCTGAACAATTCATGTGCAGTTCGCACATCGGTCATAATCCTGTTGGGTTTTGTTGCTTGGTTTGCGGCCGCAGATGGAATTCTGCGGTCCGCAATTTCTTCTGCAACCGCAAAAATTCTTCTGTGGACCGCACTTCTTTGCCTCTGGGCCTTTCAATGCCTTGTGCTTCGGAACACTCCTTTTTGAGTCGTATTTCATCATGGTAGACCAAACTTCTAACATTCCTGCAATTTGTACAATTTCATTAGTTTCAGGAACGTAAATCAATACTTTCGAACTAAAACAAAAGCAAAAAGGTGCTAATAAGTATTCAAAATCCTCACTTATCAACTACTCATTCATTATCAACAAGGTGACAAATCAAATATTCATGCACACATAGTTCTAATGAGACATTTGAGCTTTAAGAATTGATTTTACTCATCAAGGACTCTTGTTCTATCATGTAGGTCATGGTGGACTCCAAACTCTTCCTCCTATACTTTCCATTTGCCAAGATCACTGAAGAAATTAGCACTCAATCTTAAGATTCATTAAAGGTCCACTCCTCTCTCACAAGAGAATGTCACAAGTACGCTTCAAGTACCATAGGCTTGCCCCTCATATAGATCGCCACTAATGTAAGCTCACTTGGTTCGAAATTAAATAGAACTTCTTTCGGGTTATAATGAAGGATTTTGAATTAGGGTAGGATACCATATGGATAAATGGTTACACATTTCCTTAGGCACTCCACATTTTTATTTCTCAGCTCACAATTACCAATTCTTAGAGGCATTATCTTTTTGTTGGGGACTAGAGAGACTTAATATCACTCGTTTCTTGTTCAATTCATTCTTTTTCTCCTTTTTTATTGCTCATGCTAGGGATAATTACCTCTTTTTGAATCCATCAACCCTTCCACTTATTCAAGTTTTGCATTTTACTTTTTGTTCTTTTCTTTTCTTGTCTTCTCTTTTCATAGATATCATTTCTTTTCTCTTTTTGTGCCTTGATACCTTTTTCAAATTACTCATCTCTCCCCCAAACTTATGTTTTAAGCCACTTGTTTCACAATAGTGTTAAGAAAAGTCTAGGTGCCAAGAGAGAGTCACGAAAAAACAGGTTAAGACTTAAAACATGGTTATCAAATGAGAAAGGCTAGCGGCTCAAAGGAGTTGACTAGGGATAACAACACTGGTTGGCAATAGAAAGCTCAAACGGACAAAGGAAAGCTACAATCACCTTCTCAAATCACGCAAACTTAGGATTTCGCCTTGAAACACATTCGGGATAAGTTCTAGACCCTTCACACGGATACTTGGACTAGCAACATTTCATCTCACCCATCACGCCACTAGATTTTAAAAGAGGATAGGGTCAAGAGACTACAACGACCACACTCAAGTTTAAATATCAATATGGTCCAATTAAACCACTCGATGATTACCAAAGTCAACTCAAGAGTTACAAAGTCACTAACTAGAGCTATTTCTTTCAAAAACCTTGTCTTTAACCATAAGCACGTAGTTAAGTGTGTTGTTACCAATTGAAGCATGATTAACTCTTCGAGAATGAATTGATTAAGTCTTTTTATTCATTATTACTACTATTATTTCCTAAACACAAAAACAGACTCATTGCCTTAAGAAGTTTGTCGCGCCATCCATTATTGGGACGGGTCACCCATTTCACACAACAACTACCTTTGGAAAGAACTGTGGCATTAAAAAAATCAAAGGCTTATTATCTACTAAAGTATAAAAAGAAGTTACTTGACAAAGAAATAACAAATATGGAAAAAATAAACAATCTAATAAGCAAAAACTACTAAAGAGAGATAATTATACATAAGAGAAGATAGAGAATCTAGATAAATACAAATAACAAAAGAAAGAGTATCATCAAATTATTACAGACCAAATGTATCAAAGTGTACCAATGTGTCAAATAAACTCAACCCCCACCCCCACCCCCACCCCCACCCCCACCCCCCAAAATAAAAGAGGAGAGGGTGAAGAAAACTCTCTAAGGATCCTTGGAGATCTCAGTGTCCCCAGCAATGTCATCTCCCTCAAGGTCTAGCTCGTGAGACTGGCCAGTTGGTGCTACCGGTGCAGATGATGCTGAAGGATCTGGGGCGGACTTGTGGGGGTCAAGTAACTTATCAAAAGGCAGATCTCCAGCTGTAGCAACTCTAGTCACCTCCCGCTGGATCTTGTCCACTGATTTCTTACTTACTTGGGACTTCCTCATCTTCTTTACTTCCTTTCCCAGCTCCTTAATAACTGGCTCGTGCTGTACTAGGGTGTCTATGATCGTCTTCTGGTTCTCCAAAATCTTCTTCAATGTCTCATCAATTTTAGAAGGAGCTTGTGGTGCCTGAGAAGTGGACTGCGTTGCAATAGTACTAGACAAGTCAGACAACTTAGAAGTAGTTGTCTGCATCCAGTTGTTGAGACTCACCAATGTCTGGGAGACTCATAGAGAAGATAGGGGAATTGTTGGCACGTGCACTGGATTTAGAGAAACTATAGGGGCTGTGGTAGGAGCTTAAGATGATGGTGGAGGTATAGCAGTGGCACTAGTAGAAGGCTCAGCAAAGGTGGATGGAAGATCAGCTACCTCAGAAGCTACCATTATTGGCTCGTCAGCCTGGCCTGTGGTGGTAGAAGGCTGGACTTTCTTCTTAGGGTTGCTCGCATTCATCATAGAATACCATTTAAATGGCTTCTTCGGCTTTACCTTGGTGTCAAAATCTCTCGGCTCTACGTTTGCATCAGTAAGGTATCTGTGATAGTGTTGGGATAAGGGTAGGCCGAGTTGTCCTGTCGTGCAACCACTGAAATGTTGGCCGACCACAACACCCACATTGATTGGGTACCCGGCTATAATGGAATCCACAAGAACTGCCCGAGGAATAGAAAGGTGAGTTTCGTTCTCGCATGGATCCAACCTGCTACAAACAAAGGTCTGCCACCCTTTTGCCTCAAAGATCAAAGTACCTTGTTGAATGGGAACCCCAATAATAATCCATGGTGGTGGAGGATCTAGTGGTGCTAGAATCTCATCCAACCAAGGTCGGACCTCCTCCTTCAGTGCGCACTTCTCCAGATACTCCCTCAGCTCAACATCCTCGAAGCCCAAATATGCATTTACCATATGTTATACTTTGGTCACCTTTGTCCCTTTCTTCATATGAGCAACATTGACATAAAATTCTCGAACGAACAACATCCACCCCTTTCGTGCCCTGCACTGTCTCAATATATTTGGGTTGTATTTCTCCAAATCTTTCAACAAGAACTGGTGCTCAAGAGTCAATGATCTCACTGGCCACCACATACGAAAGCTAGTGAAGGTGGCCAAGCTGACAAAACGATCCTCCCAAACCTCTTTCTTATTTAATCTCTCAAGCCCTATAGGTGTAGAATCTCCCCCTCTATCATCATCGAGGATGTCACATGTAACCTGTGCCTCAAGGGCTAGTGTAGCTTATGGCTCAGAAGCATGACTAGCACTCTCTGATCCCTCGGAGGTGTTGTGAGATGAAGACGGCTCATCCCTGATGGTATCTACCCTACAACCTCGACTATGTGGCTGTCAGCTCCTCCTGAACAGAAGTTGATTTTCCCTCTAACACCTCCCTAGACGGGACATAGGAGCTAAACTCGGAGAAGTTTTCACCTCTCCCTCTGTCGGCTGTTGTTTTCTTTCTGATTGTTTTGGACTGACAAAGGGGCAAGGCACTTTTACTTCAACCTCGGGAATATTCACCTCGTCCCTTTGAAGCGTCGCCTCGTCCTCTTGATCGAACCATTATCTGTATCAACCAGAGAAGATTGTTAGTTGTGATTCATTGTTCAAACACATACAGGAGTGATGTAGGTAAGGGATAAACAATTGGATATAGTGGAGTTATGAAGTTGATTCATGCCTGCAGAATAAGGGATCTATGGTTCGCACAATTTGACCTACGACGGCAAATGGAAACTCATTGTCCGCACATTTCTATTGTGCGGCCGCAGAAGGAAAGTACAGTCCGCACACTTGAGATCGCAGTTGCACTTCTGAGTCCCAAAATTGTGAACTCTCTGATTACAGAGAAACAACCAAACAATACTCGCAAGAGGACATCTTTTGTCCGCACAATTTAACCTGCGGTCGCAGATTCCCGCCTCATTTAAGCTTCAAAAAATCTAAATCTTCATACCGCACAGTTCAAGTGCGGCCGCAAAATTCAAATAATTACGAGGAGACAACTTTTTACTCTAAGATTTTTCAATTTCTTGCACAAATAGGCATGGAAACATTGTAAAAACATGAAATTTCACTAACCCAATCCCAGTAAAGCATGTATGAAGTTTACCGAGTTCAGATCTACCCCACATGGACACATAATGGAACTCTAATAACAGAAGTCCTAAAAAGAACAAAAAAATCTACAAAGTAAACTAACATAAAAGTTAACATGAAATAGAAGCATACCAGATATAGTGAGTGCATTGAGTGATTAACCTAGGCGGCCGTGTGTGTGGACAGTTGAAATCTCCAAGAAAAATTGACAGAGTAATAGTGTTTTGTTCAAAGTGAGAAAATGGTAAAATATGGTCTTCTGTTCTATTTATACCAACAATTTTGAGAAGGGAGAAGAGATGAGTGCGGCCGTACATTTTCATGTGCGTTTCCCACCCACCACCCAGGTAAAAATTCTCAGAACCCAATTTGCGGTTCGCATATTTTCAGGTGTGGTCGCAGATTTCACGCGCGGTCGTTGTTCGACCTCCGACTGACAAGATTAAACTTAAGAGAGTTGGTATTTTTGATGTTTCAAATGTGCGGTCCGCAAGAGAACTGTGTGGCCACAATGCACATCTTCTATAGCACATAAAAATGTGCAGTCCGTGCAAATAAAGTGTGGTCCGCACTCTTTGGAACACTTAGCCATATTTTAGTCCATAATTCTTGTAAGTCACACTCATCCCTGTAGCATAGTTCAAATCAAGTTAGACCACAAATAACACCTAACTGCAAAATAAAAAGGAAAAGAAACATAGGTTGCCTCCCAAGAAGCGCTTTATTTAACGTCGAGGCACGACGTAGAAAACTCTCAAATGAAGTGAAGGACCGCCACCACGTGGCTATCTCCAAACTTGCCCAAGTAGTGCTTCACCCACACGTGGTTATCTCCAAACTTGCCCAAGTAGTGCTTCACCCAGTGACCATTGACTCGGAATACTTCATTGTTTTTTTTCTTCAAGTCTAATGCAACAAAAGGTGTCACACCCATAATTTCAAAAGGACCACTCCACTTGAATTTTAGCTTCCCGGGAAACATCCTCAACCTTGAGTTAAACAACAATACAAGATCACCCACCTTGAACTCTTTGTTCCAAATGTATTTGTCATGAAGATATTTCATCTTTTCTTTGTACAAGGACAAACTCGCATAAGCATTGTACCAGAACTCATCCAATTCATTCAAATGTGCAACCCTAAAATTAGCGGCTACATCCCAATCAAGATTCAACTGCTTTAGAGCCCACATTTCCTTGTGTTGTAGCTTCACCGGAAGATGACAGCCTTTTCCATACACCAACCGGCATGGCAACATTTCAATAGGTGTTTTTTAAGTCGTCTGATAAGACCATAATTCATCATCAAGTTTCTTGGACCAATCCGTCCGATTAGGATTCACTATTTTGGACAAGATACTTTTTATCTCCCGGTTATAGACTTCCACTTGCCATCTTGTGGGTGATAGGGAGTCCTGATTTTGTGAGTAACACCATACTTGCTAAGTAAAATGTCAAAAGCCTTATGGCAAAAGTGTGACCCCCGATCGCTTATGATTGCACGTTGAGTATCAAACCTTGTGAAAATATTCTTCTTCAAGAAATCCACCACACTTCTCGCCTCATTGTTGGGTAGAGCAACGGCCTCAACCTATTTGTATACATAATCTACCACGACCAAGAAGTAGGTGTTTCCACAAGAGCTCACAAAAGGGCCCATGAAGTCAATACCTCACACATCAAAGATATCAATCTCCGAAATGTTTGTGCGAGGCATTTCATTTTTCTTTAAGATTCCACCGGCATGTTGACATTCATCGCATATTTTCACTAACTCACTTGCATCCTTATAAAGAGAAGTCCAATAGAAAATGCAACTAAGAACTTTAGCCGCCATTCTTGCTCCACCATTATGACCACCATATGGAGAAGAATGACAAGCCCCAAGAATTTCACTTTGCTCTTCTTCCAGTACACATCTTCTAATTACCCCATCAGTACAAATCTGAAAAAGGCATGGTTCATCTCAATAAAAATCTTGACAATCCCGTTTGAGATTCTTACTTTGGCTTGAAGAGAAATCATCTGGAATGATTCCACACACAAGAATATTTACTAAATCCACAAACCATGGCACCTCTTTCGTTGAAATTTTCAAGAGTTGCTCATCGAGGAAAGAGTCATTGATTTCAAGGCCATCATGCAGCATCCCCTCCTCCTCCATACGAGAAAAGTGGTCCTCCACTTGGTTTTCACTTTCTTTACTATCTTGGATGTCAATATCAAATTCTTGCAACAAGAGTACCCATCTTATCAACCGAGATTTGGAGTCCTTTCTTCTCATAAGATAACAAAGCGCTGCATGATCCGTGTGGACAATAACTTTGCACCCATCAAGTATGGGTGTAACTTCTCAATTGCAAACAAAATAGCAAGGAGCTCTTTCTCCGTAATGGTATAGTTGAATTGGGCACTATTTATGGTCTTACTTTCATAGTATACCGGATGGAAAATCTTGTTGATGTGTTTCCCCAAACCAGCCCCAACCACTACGTCACTTGCATCACACATGAGTTCAAAAGGCACACTCCAATTTAGAGTGGTGATGATGGGAGTAGTTGTCAACTTGAGATTCAACAATTCAAAATCTCTCATGCAATCATCATTGAAATTAAACTTAGCATCTTTCTCAAGAAGCTTGCACAAGGGGTTCACCACCTTAGAGAAGTTTTTGATGAAGCGCCGGTAAAAACCCGCATGGCCTAAGAAACTACGCACACATTTCACCAAAGTAGGGGTGGAAGCTTAGAAATAAACTCAATATTTTCTTTTTTCAACTTCAATTCCATTCCTTGAGATTTTGTGGCCAAGTACAATACCTTCCTCGACTATAAAATAGCATTTCTCCCAATTGAGTACCAAATTTGTTTCTTCACATCTAGTCAACACTTTTTCCAAATTTGCAAGTCAATTATCAAAAGAATCTCCAACCACCGAGAAGTCATCCATGAAAACTTCAAGGTAGTCCTCCACCATGTCCTTGAAAATATCCATCATACACTTTTGAAAATTCGGATGTGCATTGCACAAACCAAATGGCATCTTCTTGAAAGCAAAAGTGTCATAGGGATACGTAAAGGTTGTTTTCTCTTGATCTTCCGTAGCAATGAGAATTTTGTTTTAGCTAGAGTACCCATCAGGAAGGCAATAGAAATCATGGCCGGCCAATCTATCAAGCATTTGATCTAAAAAAGAAAGTAGAAAGTCATCCTTCCTTGTGATTTTGTTGAGCTTGCGATAATCCATACACACCTTCCAACCGGTCACCGTTCTAGTAGGAATCAACTCATTCTTGTCATTGGTGACCACCGTCATGCCCCCTTCTTTGGGACACATTGAATCAAAGAAGTCCATGAACTATTAGAGATGGGGTAGACAACCCCGACATCCAACCACTTGATAATCTCCTTCTTGAAAACTTCTTGCATAGCCTCACTGAGTCTCCTTTGATATTCAATAGATGGTTTGTCCCCATCCTCCAACTTGATCTTATGCATGAAAAAGGCAGGGCTTATCCCCCGAATATCTGCCAAGGTCCACCCAATAGCCTTCTTCCTCTTTTGTAGCACTACCAATGTAGAATCTACCTGCACGTTAGTCAAACAAAAAGAAAGAATAACCAGTAAAGTAGAACAAGGACCAAAAAATTCATACCGAAGGTATGAGGCAATGGCAACTCCAAGATAGGAGGATCTTCAATAAAAGACTTTGTAGGAGGAGTTGTCCTATTTTCAAGATCCAAGGATAATTTCTGGGGTGCATAGTTGTATGACTCCATTCCTTGCAAAGAGTTCACACATTCCATGAAACCATCCATCTCGTCATAATCAAAGTTGAGTAAGACGGCCTCCAACATATCACCGACATTGATTGTATCACTCATTTCATCAACAATAACGTCGGTTACCAAGTCCACAAAAGAACACACCTCATTGTTATTTGGTTGCCTCGTGGACTTACACACATGGAATACCACTTTTTCATCACCCACTCGGAAATTGAGTTCTCCGGCTTCAACATCACAAAGAGCCTTACCCATAGCAAGGAAAGGTCTCCCCAGAATAATCGGCACTTCATAATCAACCTCACAATCTAGAATGACAAAATCCGCCGGGAGAATGAATCATCAACATGAACCAAAACATCTTCAATCACCCCCAAAGGCCTCTTCATGGTACGATCGGACATTTGCATTCTCATAAATGTGGGTCTTGGTTGCCCAATTCGCAAAATCTTAAAAACTGAATAGCGCATCAAATTGATACTTGACCCAAGATCATCAAGAGCTTTAGCAAACTCGACACTTCCAATTGTACAAGGAATAGTGAAAGAACTAGGATCCTCCAACTTAGGATCCATTGAATACACAATTACACTCACTTGATGAGTGACTTTGATGTTCTCAAAATTCATTGACCGCTTCTTTGTCACAAGATTCTTAATAAACTTTGCATAACCGGGCATCTGTTTCAAAGCTTCAACTAATGGCACATTCACCGAAAGACTCTTTATCATTTGAATGAAATAATTGGATTGATTCTCACAATTTTGCTTGGCAAGTCTTTGAGGGTATGGAGGTGGGGGCTTACGCAATGGTGCCTTAGCCTTTTGCACTACCGGCTCCGGTATGTCAATAATGTGTTCCCTAGATGGGCTCACCTCCTCTTGAGTCTCTTCCACACTATCATCAATATCAATCCGAACTACATCATTAGGTTCCACCACATTGTTCGGGATCTCTTCTTCTTGATCATCATCAACAAATTTCCTTTGACTTGAGGTGGGTGCATTCGTTCCTCTTCCACTTCTTGTGGTAAGTGGCATGACCCGTATTGTTATCAGCCTTTTGGTTTATCATAGTGTAACTTGGTAGTGCCCCATTAGGACGAGAATTTAAAGCTTGAGAAATTTGCCCCATTTGAACTTCGAGGTTGCAGATGGATGTGTTGTGTGAGGCAAGTTGGGTATCCAAATCGGCATTCTTTTCAATCATTTGCTTAAACATATTTTCAATACGCCCCATCTCATTTTTTGAAGAACTTGAACCATGAGAAGGATAAAGAGATGAGTTGCTTGGTTGTTGGTACATTAGGGGCCTTTGAAAACCCGACCCGTGGTTGCCTTGATTATTGGTCCACCCACATTGATTATTGCCTCCCTGATTTCCTTGGTTGTTTTTACTCCAATTTTCTTGATTGTTGTTGTTATGCCAATTTCCTTGATTGTTGCCTCCACTCCAATTTCCTTGATTGTTAGAATTTCAATTGCCTTGATTGTTTTGTGGTCGCAATTTTTGTTGGCTTGGGCCTTGAAAGTTGTCTATTTTCCCTTGAAAATTATTCACATATTGCACTTCCTATTCTTGTTCATTATAGGAATCATCTTTCTCAAAACCACCATCTTCTTGTGTCACGACCCGAAATCCCACCTTCAGGCCGTGATGGCGTCTAACGTTGAACCTGCTAGACAAGCCAACGTTACTGGTTATTCTGATTTATTCCTTTGTTATTTAGCATTTAAAAAGTGAAATACAAGAACAAATAGAAATAAAAATGCGGAAGATAAGAAATTCAACAACTTAAATAATAAATCTTACGAAATTTCCTTAAACATACCCCCAGAACTGGTGTCACAATCAACAACAAAAACAACAAAAACCCAAGTTTAATCCCAACATTTGGGGTTTGGGGAGGGTAGTCTGTACGCAGACCTTACCCCTACCTAGTGCAGATAGAGAGGCTGTTTCCAATAGACGCTCGGCAAAAAAATAAAATAAATAAAAATAAATAAAAAACAAAAAAATACAATAAATAAAATAAAAAAATAAAAAATAAAAAAATACAAATAAAAATCACATACCGTAATACAGGATAAATAGTATCCAATAATAGCAACAGAAAATACAATACCCGAGGCGAACAAAACTACATACCGTAATAAAATCTAAGAATATGAAGGGTCTAAGATTTACTTAAAACATGAGTCTGAAATAAACAAGTGTAGCTGTCTAGAAATAAAAAATAAGACAGAAGGAAAGAAATAGATGGTGATGCTAAGGCCTGCAGACGCCTACAGGACTACCTCGGTGTCGTCGTGGACTGAAGTATACTCCTTCGGTCAATGTCCACTGGGTCCGGCTCCATAATCTGCACAACATAAAGAAGTGTAGGTGTAGCATCAGTACAACCGACCCCATGTACTGAGTAAGTGCCGAGCCTAAGCTCGGCGAAGTAGTGACGCGGCTAGGACACGACCACACATAACACCTGTGCAATTCAATAGTATACAAGAAATAATGACTGGAAATAATCAAATAAATACAACAACGGGGGAGAACATGCTGGGGACATAGGGCAATAACTAGGTGAAACAATAGAACAAGATAACAATTGGAATGCATAAATAACAGCAGGAATTAACAGCTCTCAACAAGTAAATAAACAGAAACGGCACGGCATGTCCCCTCGTGCATAAATAAATAATCACTCGGCACGGAATGTCCCCTCGTGCGTAAATAAATAATCACTCGGCATGGAATGTCCCCTCGTGCATAACCTCACAATCACTCGGCACAGAATGTCCCCTCGTGCCTAAATAAATAATCACTTGGCACGGAATGTCCCCTCGTGCATAAATAGATAAGTCACTAGGCACGGAATGTCCCCTCGTGCATAACCTCACAGTCACTCGGCACGGAATGTCCCCTCGTGCATAACATGTATAAAATCAATAATTTGACAGGAAAATTCAACAAATAGAAACCTCAAACGCACAGAAATATTCAACAAGGATTCTACCGTCCCAGCAAGGGACTCAGCTATAACCAATCTCACTCATAGGTATAATTTGATAAATAATTTTCAACCGAACGAGTAATCAATAACATTCTACATCATGATATATCCTCAATGTATCACTTCCAGAATAACAATTCATTCATAACACAGAGAATATCAAAGAACACTATGAAATTCATCAAGTTCGACTCACGGGCATACTTGACCACAACATATAGGTACCTGTCACCTCACCTATATGTTGGAAATGGAATAATACATAGCAAATAAGACTCTATACCTATTCCCTCAAGCTAAGGTTAGGCCAAACACTTACCTCAGTTCCAAGAATGCAAATCAAGCCTCTAGCACCGCTTTTCCTCTCAAATCTGACTCCGAAACAATCGTATCTAGACAAAATCGACTCAATAACATCAATAATTACTCAACAATTTAAAATAATGCCTAATTATAGATTTCCCAACATTCTTCAAAAAATTCCAAAATTCGACCCCGGGACCGCGTGGTCGAACACGAGGTTCAGACCAAAATCCGATCACTCATTCCCCCACGAGTCCGAATATACAATTTATTTTGAAATCCGACCCCAAAACGAGGTCAAATTCCCAAATATTCAAAAAGCCCTAACTCTACCCAAAACCCCAATTCTACCCTTAAATTCCATGATTTTAGGCCTAAAATCTAATAAATTTTGATGAAAATGGAAGAAAATGCAGTTAGAATTACTTACCTATGAAGCTATGGTGGAAGAGATGCTCCAAAATTGCCTAGGAGGGTTGGGGAATAAGGGGTTTATGAATATGGTGGTGAAGTCCCGTATGTATTCTGTTTTGGGTATTAAAATAATTGGACATTTTTTTGGACTGTGCGATTGCGAAGAAGGAACTGCGATCGCATAGAGGAATGAGTTCTGAGGCACTGCGATCGCGAAGGGGAACCTGCGATCACACAAGTTTACTGACTCCACCCTAGGCGATCACGAACAAGAGTATGTGGTCGCACAGGGTATCTACCCACCCCTCCCCCCCCCC